>CP136056.1:251059430-251226930 GCA_032464435.1 Aegilops umbellulata
TGTCCGACTGGCAAGACGGCAACCAAGGGAAGGGGGCAAAGGAAAAAGCCAAAAGGAGCAATGAGCAAGAAAAGATAGAATTCGGATAAATATTTACATAACATAGGCCCTTGGCCGAATCTTCGAGCAGAAGTTCAAAATACAGCCCGCGGGTGGAATTCTGCGAATTAACAAGTTCTTCAAAGACTACTAAAGAGGATAAAACAAGGATAAGGCAGCAGCCTAGGAAGCGGCAGACGGATTCGGAGGGTCAGAGGAGGCAGCGGTGTCAGGCGTTGGGGCGGCCGGCTGGGCAGTCTCGGCTTGATTGCCTCCGGTGGCAGCCGGCTCGGTCGCGTGTGGCTCGTTGCTGGAGGCGCGGTCGAGCTGAGGCTGGCCGTCCGCTCCGTCTTCTGGCACCTCCATCTCGCCTCCGTCCTCCGCCTCGCCTTCCTCCTCGACGCTGGAGCCGATCACCTCCGTCGAGTCCTCGCCGTAGTCCGGTTTCATCCCAAACCACTCCGGCAGCGCCTCCTCACCATCTTCAGCCCGCTCGGGGACGAAGATGCTGGTATCGATGTACTCGGCGATCGCCGCGACACGCTTGACGAGGGCGTCTTCCGCGGCTGCCAGCTCCGGCTGGGCCTCTGACCGGAGTGTGGCCAGCCGGTCCAGGTCCAACCCCGGATACCATGCCTTGACGAATTCCAAGGCCCGGCGCGCTCCAGCCCGGGCCAAGGAACCCTTCCAGGCCTCAAGACGGCCAACCGCGACCTCCAGCCGGTCGGCAGTCCGATTGGGGGTGCGCGGAGCCTGCATGTCTGGTCATAGGGCAGCGATCGCCTGGGCGCCGACACGGTGAAGCCGACGCAGCATCCAGTGGGCAGGCCGCAGACGAGCCTCACTGCTCAGTATCTGCTCGTCAAGGGTCCGGACAGCGTCGGCGGCGATCTCCGCGCCTTCTGCCCTCCGCTTCTTGCGATCAGCCTCGATGGCTTGATTGGTGGCCTGTGAGTGGCCGGGGAAGAAGTCTGCCGAGGCGAAAAGAATGAAGAACAAGTCAAAAAACCAGGAGTCGGCCCGACCTATAGTCGGCAACTCAAGGAAGAGAAGTAAAGAAGCTCACCATCGACGATGTCCTCGATCTCGTGGAAGCCGGAGGCCAGCAATGCCTCCTTGTCAGTCCAGGAGGAGCGCTCGCTTGCGAACTTGACCAGGAGGGCGGTCTCCTTCTCTTCCGCCTCCTCCAGCGCCTTCTTAAGCAGCTCCTTCTTCTCTGCCAATTGCGCGGCCAGCAGGTCGCGCTCTGCGGCGAGCTTGCTGCAATCCTCCCCCTTCGCACGCAAGGCCGTGTTGGCTTCGCCCAGCTGCTGCTGAAGAGTGGTGTTGGCCTCTGAAGAAAAGGAAGAAAGAGGACGTTAAGTCATCAACAAAGAAGGTCGCCAGGAAGATCCGGCCCGACTGCTCAGCAGTCGGCCCGAATCTTGGGGACTACAGCCCGCGGGTGCGCCAGCGCGCCCCCGCGAAGAAGAAAGAGGACTCACTCCGGCTCTCCAACAAGTCGGCAGTCCGCTTGCCCAGCTCTTCAATGTTGCGGTTGAAGGCGGTGACGCGGAGGTTGTGATAATCCTGTGACAAGTATTTTAGACAAAAGTAAGTACTTGGAACTCGCCAAATGGAGTTCTGAGCCGCCTGCTCAGCAGCCGGCACGAAACTCAGGGACTACACCCAGTGGGTGCGCTGGCGCGCCCCCACAGAGAAGAGTAAGAAAACAAAGACAAAAGAGAAAGCATACCCGGACGGCTGCCCGCGACGCCAGATGCGCCTTGGTGCAGTTCTGGATAGCGTCGCCCTCTGCTCACAGCTTCATCTGGACGTATAGAAGCGCCTGATTCAGCGGGCCCGTACCGCCTCCTCGCACCCACCCAATAGGCGCGGCGCTCGTCGCTTTGGCGTCGGGGATCCTCGAGCTGGCGGTGCCGGTCTCCAAGGGTGTAACGCCCTCGATGCGGCTATATCTCCCACGTGTCGAGGCACGACTTAGAGGCATAACCGCATTGAAAGCAATGTCGCAAGTGAGGTAATCTTCACACAATCCATGTAATAAATAAAGGGGAAAGATACATAGTTGGCTTACAACCGCCACTTCACACAAGTACATAAATAACATCCATCAAACAGATTACACTCAAGGTCCGACTACGGTACCAAAATGAAAGAAGACTACCCCAAATGCTAAACAGATCCCCGGATCACCCAACTGGGCTCCACTACTGATCATCTGGAAAAGAAACATAGTAACGGCCACGTTCCTCATCGAACTCCCAAAAGAGCTCGGTCGCGTCATCAGCACTGACATCGTTGGTACCTGCAACTGAGGTGATAATATCTGTGAGTCACGGGGACTCAGCAATCTCACACCCGCGAGATCAAGACTATTTAAGCTTAAAGGTGGGAAAGGGGTTTATGAGGTGGAACTGCAGCAAGCGACTAGCATATGGTGGCTACAGCGCAAAAGAGAGCGAGAAGAGAAGGCAAAGCACGGTCGAGAAGCTAGAAATGATCAAGAAGTGATCCTGAAACAACCTACGTCAGGCATAACTCCAACAACCGTGTTCACTTCCCGGACCCCGCCGAGAAGAGACCATCACGGTTACACACGCGGTTGATGTGTTTTAGTTAAGGTCAACTTCGGGTTTTCTACAACCGGACATCAACAAATTCCCATCTGCCTCATAACCGCGGGCACGGCTTTCGAAAGATAATACCCTGCAGGGGTGTCCCAACTTAGCCCATGATAAGCTCTCACGGTCAACGAAGGATATTCCTTCTACCGGGAAGACCCGATCAATCTCGGAATCCCGGACTACAAGACATTTCAACAGCAATAAAACAAGTCCAGCAAAGCCGCCCGATTGTGCCGACAAATCCTGATAGGAGCTGCACATATCTCGGTCTCAGGGCACATCCGGATAAGCGAAGCGTACAAGAGCCAACATAACCCAAGTTGCCAAGGGACGGCCCTGCACGGTGCTCTAGTTTGGACCAGCAATCGAAGGAGAACTGGCCCGGGGGGGGGGGTTAAAATAAGATGACCCTTGAGTCTGCAGAACCCAAGGGAAAAAGGCTAGGTGGCAAATGGTAAAACCAATGTTGGGCCTTGCTGGAAAAGTCTCATTCAAAGCGAACTGTCAAGGGGGTCCCATAAATCACCCAACCGTGTAAGGAACGCAAACTCCGGGAACATAACACCGGTATGACGGAAACTAGGGTGGCAAGAGTGGAACAAAACACCAGGCATAAGGCCGAGCCTTCCACCCTTTACCAAGTATATAGATGCATTAATTAAATAAGCGGTATTGTGATATCCCAACGAGTAAACATGTTCCAACAAGGAACAACAAGTCCATGTTCCAACAAGGAACAAACTTCATCTTCACCTGCAACTAACAACGCTATAAGAGGGGCTGAGCAAAGCAGTAACATAGCCAAACAACGGTTTGCTAGGACAAGGATGGTTAGGGGCTGACAAGGCAATATAGGAGGCATGATATAGCAAGTGGTAGGTATCGCAGCATGGCATAGCAAAAGAGCGAGCAAACTAGCAAGCAAAGATAGAAGTGATTTCGAGGGTATGGTCATCTTGCCTGCAAGGTTCTCAGAGTTGTCGAAAGCTTGGTCCTCGTAAGCGTTCTCAACGGAATCCTCGTTCACGTACTCACCTCCCGGCTCTACCCAAGACAATAGAACAAGCAAAGGAACCAATATCAACCACGATGCAATGCGCAAGCAACATGATGCAAAACATGGCATGATATGCGAGAGGTGATATGCAATGCGAATGCATGCTCCGGAAGGACAAGGATGAACAGGGCATAATCTTGGCAAACCAAGCATGCCACTGGATAGATGAGGTGATTTCGGTTGAAATCAATATAAAGATCACCGGAATCGGATGCGCGGTTTGCAAATGGCAAGCAAAACAAGAATTACACGAATCTGCCATAAACAGCATGATGCTACTTAGCAAGCAACAAATAATTAAGCTACTGCACCCAAACATGGCAACAAAGCATATGACAGCAATCTACACAAGATGCACGGCAAAATATGAACACTGAGCTACGGCTCAATCCCATCATAACAGGTCCAAACCATCATGGCAAAAGTGCACAAGATAACAGGTTCTCAGACTTAGTGAAATTAACAACATAGCAGAAAAACTAACATCAGCATGACATGTTCAGAGCAATGAAACAACATGCTACAGGTTCAGAACATAGCAAAGAAACGCATGGCATGAATCTACTTACGGCACTTGACAAAAGTCCCTTAATGACCATAAGCCAAAAAGGATCAGAAAATAAGATTACACCCATGACAATTAAGCAAGTTTCGTTACAGGTTTCAGACTTAGCAGAAAACTGGACATGGCAGAAAACTAATAACGACTAGGCATGTTCGTGAGCTCGATGCACACACTACAGAGCATTGCATGATAAACTAAGCATACATAAATCAAGAAGACATGGCATAATAACTAGACATGGCAAGAATAACATCATAGCATGCACGGATCAACTACACGAAGCTTGGCAAAATCGAATAACACGTAAACAATCTGCCAGCAACATTTTGAAGCGGAAGTAGAGCTCGATTGACTCAAGCTATGGCACTCCATAATTGCAAACAAAGGCATGGATGGATTAAGCAAATACTCAAGTTCAAAACACACTTAATGATCATGCCCAAATTATGCATAGATCTCTCGGAAACAACATGAACACATGGCATAAAAATAACAGCAGTCAGGGACTTAGAGAAATCACTAAGTCTCTGAAATCAGCAACATCAAGATACCTAGTTTGCATGCTTGTGCTAGTCACCACATAGATCACAAAAATACATGGCAAATTCCTCTGGATAGGTAACATGGCATATTACAAAACTCATGTAGGACTCAACTTCATAGGAGGTACACATCAATCATGGCAAAAATGACAAAAGTGCATGATCAGATAAGATCCAGCCACTAACATCAACTAGCCCTCTTCTAACAGCATTTCGGGAATCAAGATGACTTCAACTGAAAATGGTGCAATGAAACAAAATGATGTGCTCTTCGAGGCGAACAATTTGACATATTATACGCGCGAAACGGAGCTACGGATGCAAAGTTATGGCATGATGAAGATGCGGTGTTGATGATGAAATTAAAGGACTTAGAGAAATATTTGGACTCGGGGGAGGTCAACCCTGCCGGGCACGCGGATCGAGGCGGCGGCGCGGCTCGCCGGATCCGCGCCGGAGTTGGCCGGAGGAGGCGGCTGCGGCTCGGGGGAGGCCGGATCCGGGGCGCTCCGGCCCGGATCTGCACGGGGGCGACGTGGAGGAGGCGGGGACGGCGACGGCGCGCGGCGGTGCGGGGCGACGACGGCGGTTGGCGGCGCGGCGAGCTCGGGCGGCGGTCGCCGGCGCGGGGGCGGGCGCGCCGCGGCGAGTTGGTGGGGACGCGGGCGCGGCCGGGCAGCGCCTCGGGCGCGGGCGGCGGCGGCTCCGGGCCGCGGCGGGTCGGGGCGGCGGCGCGGTACGGGCGGCGGCGGGCAGACACGTGGCTCGCCCTGATTGGGCGTGTCCGGCGCGGACGGACACGTCCGGCGCGGAGAGAGGAGCGGGGCTAGGGTTTTGGACCCGGATTTGACGGAGGGGTGCACATATTTATAGCTAGAGGGGGCTAGGAAGCTCCAAATGGAGTGCGGTTTTCGGCCACGCGATCGTGATCGAACGACGGAGGACATGGGAGTGACTTAGATGGGTTATTGGGCTGCTTTGAAGGGGTGTTGGGCTGCAACACACACGAGGACTTCACGGTTACCCGGTTAACCGTTGGAGTACCAAACGAACTCCGATTGACCCGAAACTTGACAGGCGGTCTACCGGTGCTATACCAAGGCCACATGTCAAACCTCGGTCCATTCCGAGAATGTTTAATACCTGCTCACGAAGAAATGTAAAAGGGGACGCCGGGAGACATAGGAGCGCCGGATTGCGAAACGGACAACGGGAAAGATGCTCGGATTTACGAGACGAACACGTATGCGAATGCGATGCACGTGATGACATGATATGAAATGCATGACATGACCAAAATGCAAAACGGAGAGAACCCAACCACGGAGGGAATAACATAGCACATAGCCGGAAATGGCAAGAGTTGGATTACAAATATGGCAAGTTACATCTGGGGCGTTACAACACACCACCACTACGAGAGGATCTCGTCCCGATATCTAGGACTGAAAGAACTCCGGATACTCGGAACGTAGGTGGTCTTCATGCTCCCAGGTGGCTTCTCGGTCTGAATGATGTGACCATTTCACTTTGAGGAATTTGATTGACTTGTTGCGAGTCTTGCGCTCAGTTGTTTCAAGAATGGCAACTGGATGCTCATGATAGGACAAATCTTCTTGAAGATCAATCTCTTCAAAGTTGATGGTGCGCTCAGGCGTCTTGAAGCACTTGCGAAGCTGTGACACGTGGAAGACATCGTGCACATTTGCAAAGTTGGAGGGAAGCTCAAGTTGATAGGCGAGATCGCCTCGTTTGCCGATGATCTTGAAAGGACCGACGTATCGCGGGGCAAGTTTCCCCTTGATACCGAAGCGGCGAGTTCCTTTCATTGGCGAGACGCGGAGGTAAACATGGTCTCCGATCTCGAATGCCACATCTCGGTGTTTGCTATCGTAATAGCTCTTTTGGCGCGACTGCGCGGCTTTGAGGTTCTCACGAATCACCTTGCACATAGCCTCAGCCTCTGAGATCAAATCATTGCCGAGCAATTGACGTTCACCGGTTTCAGACCAGTTGAGAGGAGTACGGCACTTTCTGCCATAGAGAATCTCGAATGGGGCTTTGCCCGAACTGGCTTGAAAACTGTTGTTGTAAGAGAACTCAGCATAAGGAAGACAATCCTCCCACTTCATGCCGAAAGAGATAACACAAGCTCTGAGCATATCTTCAAGAATTTGATTGACACGCTCAACTTGTCCACTAGTCTGAGGGTGGAACGCTGTGCTGAAGCGGATGTTGGTGCCCATGGCCGTCTGAAAAGAATCCCAAAATTTGGAGGTAAAGATGCTGCCACGGTCTGAAGAGATCAATTGCGGAATGCCGTGCAAAGAGACAATTCTGGAGGTGTAGAGCTCTGCCAGCTGCGCTGCTGTGATAGACTCTTTGATAGGAAGAAAATGAGCCACTTTGGTGAGCTTGTCGATGACGACGAAAATAGCATCATTTCCACGCTTAGACTTAGGAAAACCAGTCACGAAGTCCATTTCGATATGATCAAACTTCCATTCTGGAATAGCAAGAGTTGGAGAAGACCAGCTGGTCGTTGGTGTTCTGCTTTCACCCTTCTGCAGACATCACACTCATTCACGAACTGAGCGATCTCACGCTTCATTCGAGTCCACCAATACGACTGCTTGAGGTCATGGTACATCTTTGTACTTCCAGGATGAATAGACAGAAGAGAATTGTGCGTTTCGTTCATAATGACTTTACAAAGATCACCCTTTGGGACCACGATCCGGTCCTCGAAGAAAAGAGTATCTCTATCATCAATTCGATAGCACTTGTATTTGGGGATGCTCTTTTCAATACCACGTTTCACCTTCTTCACCATGGTATCCAACAATTGTGCCTCATGAATCTGATCTTCCAAAGTAGGAGAAACAATGAGGTTGGCAAGAACACCTTGAGGAACAACTTGGAGATTCAACTTGCGGAAAGCTTCACAAAGATCCGGTTGAAAAGGCTTGAGGATTAAGCTGTTGCAATAAGCCTTTCTGCTCAAAGCGTCTGCAACCACATTAGCCTTGCCTGGAGTATATTCAATACTCGGATTATACTCTTGAATCATTTCGACCCATCGAGTTTGCCTGAGGTTGAGATGAGGCTGAGTGAAGATATACTTGAGACTCTTGTGATCTGTGAAAATGTCCACTTTCCTTCCCAACAGGAGATGTCTCCATGTTATTAGTGCGTGGACAACTGCCGCCAACTCAAGATCGTGAGTGGGGTAGTTCCTTTCATTGGGCTTCAACTGGCGAGAGGTATAGGCAACAACCTTCTTCTCTTGCATTAAGACAGCACCGAGGCCCTGAAGAGAAGCATCACAGAATACTTCATAAGGCTTGGATTCATCAGGAGGAGTCAGAACTGGAGCAGTGACGAGTTTCTCTTTGAGAGTGTTGAAAGCAACATCACACTCAGGAGACCAGACATATTTCACATGCTTCTGGAGGAGGTTGGAAAGAGGCTTTGCAATCTTTGAGAAATTCTCAACGAATCTTCGTCAATAGCTTGCAAGTCCAAGAAAACTGCGAAGCTGCTTGACATTCTGAGGAGGATTCCAATTCAAAACTGCAGACACCCTCTCTGGATTAACAGCGATGCCCTTGGCAGAGATGATATGACCAAGATAAAGAACTTCATCAAGCCAGAATTCACATTTGGAGAACTTCGCATATAATTGATATTCTCTGAGCTTGTCGAGTACCAATCGCAAATGTTCGGCATGATCCTTCTTATTCTTGGAGAAGACCAAAATATCATCGAGATAGACCAAGACAAATTCGTTGATGTAGGGGTTGAAGATGAAATTCATCAAGCGAGTGAAATACGGAGGAGCATTGACAAGGCCGAAAGACATGACAGTATATTCATAAGAACCAAAGCTTGTTCTGAAAGCTGTCTTGGGAATATCTTCTTCACGAATGCGAATCTGATGATAACCCATACGAAGGTCAAGCTTGGAGAACACCTTAGCACCTTTAAGTTGCTCAAATAGCTCATTGATGTTGGGAAGTGGGTACTTGTTCTTGATAGTCTTCTTGTTCAATGGACGGTAATCGACGCAAAGTCGGTCCGTGCCATCCTTCTTCTTGACAAAAAGAACACCACAACCCCAAGGAGAAGAACTCGGTCTGATCAGACCCAGACGTTCTTGTTTATCGAGTTGAATCTTCAATTCCTTGAGCTCATCTGGTCCAAGCTTGTAAGGACGCTTGCAAACGGGTTCCGTGCCAGGCTCAAGCTCAATAATGAATTCAACTGGCCGGCGGGGAGGCATACCCGGAAGCTCTTCTGGAAAAACATCTTGGTACTCACAAACAACTGGAATCTGGGAGATAGCCTCCATTTCACCCATCTCATTGAGAGAAAACAACCGAATGGTATCATCACGAGAAGCATAGATGATCACATCGTTAGAAGAGTGAGTCAATTTGATTTCCCTGGCAGCACACTCAAGCTGAGCCTTGTGCTTAGAAAGCCAGTCCATCCCGAGAATAAGATCAATATCAGAATCACCAAGCACCATTGGAGACGATAGAAATTTGTAGTCGCCCATCTTGATAGAGACATCAGGAACTAAAGAGTTTGCTCTCATTGATTTTGCCGGAGAAATAACACCCAACGGTTTATCCAGGTAAGTCCAAGGAAAATCATTCTTTGCAAAGAACGATCTTGACATGAAACAATGCGATGCACCCGTATCAAATAAGACTTTGGCAGGAATATCATTAACAGGAAGATTACCCATGATCACTTCAGAAGAATCCTCTGCTTGAGCTGCATTCAACATGTTCACCTTGACGTGCTTAGGATTATGCTTGACCACTGCATTGCTGGAAGATTTCACAGGAGGAGGAGGCGGAAGGCGCCTTTGATTGAAGCACTTGTTCGCATAGTGACCCTTCTGCTGACATTTGTTACAAGTCACTTCTGAGAGCGGACGATGGTAAGGAGCACTTGGCCTTGGAGCTTGATTCTGAGACTTGTTCTGATAGCCAGGGTTGGGTGGGTGGGAAGATCCACGGCCACTTGAGTTCTTCTGCTGATAAGGCTGACGGAACGGAGGAGGAGGAGGCAACCAGAACTTCTGTTGCTTAGCTGCCACAAGTTAGGAAGAAGAAGACTGGACTGCGTCTCTGACTCTCTTCTTAGATGCCTCACACTTGAGCTGAGCAGCTTCTTGTTTCAGTGCCATGTTGTAGAATTCATCATACTTTAATGGCTCGAAAAGCACGAGAGCAAGTTGGAGATCTTCTCTGAGACCACGCCTGAACTGGTAGATCATACTCTTCTCATTAGGGATGTCTTGCCTTGCAAAACGAGAGAGCTTCTGGAACTGAGTGTTGTATTGATAGACAGTCATGTTGCCTTGCTTGAGATTGCGGAATTCCTCATGCCTAAGCTCAACAACAATTTCTGGAATGTGGTGTGCTTTGAAATCAC
The DNA here is from genome assembly GCA_032464435.1 of Aegilops umbellulata. Classification (NCBI taxonomy): domain Eukaryota; kingdom Viridiplantae; phylum Streptophyta; class Magnoliopsida; order Poales; family Poaceae; genus Aegilops; species Aegilops umbellulata. The sequence continues at coordinate 251,069,709 of CP136056.1, forward strand.
GACGGAAATCATCCCAAGTGATCACACGACCTCCTCTGGAATCTTTGTATTGCTGGAACCACTCAGCAGCTTGATCTTTGAGTTGAAAAGAGGCAAACTTGACAAAGTCCTCAGGTCTCACATTGCTGCACTCGAAATGCTTGCTGATGTCCACGAGCCAATCATCTGCGTCTGTGGCCTCGACACAGTAGCTGAAGGTCTTTGGCTGATTAGCAAGGAACTGGTTCAGTGAAGCGAAGTGCGGCTGATTGTTGCCTTGGCCTTGATTCTCTTGATTAGCTTGACCCTGGTTGCGATCTTGCAAGAGCTGAATCAAAATCTGAGCATTGGCATTTGTGGCAGTCATCAGGGCCTGCCAAACTTCCGGAGGTGGAGGCGGTGGCGGAGGGTTAGCCTGATTCCCGTCATTGCGTTCCGGATTCTGACGCGTTGGTGGAGCCATCCTGAAGAGGGTGACATCCATTAGCATCTTGACAAAGATATAATGAAGTTGAATCAAAGGAGCGAAATTGCAACATATAGTCTTCACAATTAACATTCGAACAAAAATGAACGAATGAATTCCAATGTAAAACATCACACTTCCAAAGCTGAGAAGCCACTAAGAACATGGTAAGGAATAAAATCAACAAGGTACGGAAGTGAACAAATACTTGGTAAGGATTACCCAATCACAAACCAAATATCTGCGGAAGAAATACTAAAGCTACAAGAATTCCCACTTATAAACTCCCGAAACTTTCCGGTTATGCAATCAGGTGTTGGGGATACAGGGGAAGCATAATATCTCACCCAAACTAGCAAATCCTACAACCAGCTGTATCCATCCTTCAACACATAACCAAGAAACCTTCGGAAATCGTCTACCTCAACCTTCGAAAACACATCCGTTATACAAGTCATGGCAATACTCCTGCACTCGCCACAGTACTGGGCTATCAGGTTATCTCACCAACAACAGTACAAAAGAGATTTTCGATGTCGGTCGTACTAAACTCAGGTATTCCAAAACCGCAACGATAAGAATATGACGACAACACCTCGGAGCTCAACTCCCCGGGACACTGCCACAACCCCTAAATGTCAGGAGGCAACCAAGACAATGTTGTCATCATAAAACCATCGGAACGATTGTAATATACCCGCGTGATCCTAAAAATTTTTTTTAGTGAAATTTGAGAAGAGAAGAGTCAAAACTCTACGTCAGGAAGCCTTACCAGAAGGTCGAAGGGACTGGGGAGTAAAAAGAATTCCTAAACTCTCCGATATATAATTCCTAAATGACTCAAAACATTTTTCTAGACACAACTCGGCCACTAAAGACGATCAAACAGTGGGGGCTCCTAAGGTCGGGGAAAGGCTCTGATTACCAACTTGTAACGCCCTCAATGCGGCTATATCTCCCACGTGTCGAGGCACGACTTAGAGGCATAACCGCATTGAAAGCAATGTCGCAGTGAGGTAATCTTCACACAATCCATGTAATAAATAAAGGGGAAAGATACATAGTTGGCTTACAACCGCCACTTCACACAAGTACATAAATAACATCCATCAAACAGATTACACTCAAGGTCCGACTACGGTACCAAAATGAAAGAAGACTACCCCAAATGCTAAACAGATCCCCGGATCACCCAACTGGGCTCCACTACTGATCATCTGGAAAAGAAACATAGTAACGGCCACGTTCCTCATCGAACTCCCAAAAGAGCTCGGTCGCGTCATCAGCACTGACATCGTTGGTACCTGCAACTGAGGTGATAATATCTGTGAGTCACGGGGACTCAGCAATCTCACACCCGCGAGATCAAGACTATTTAAGCTTAAAGGTGGGAAAGGGGTTTATGAGGTGGAACTGCAGCAAGCGACTAGCATATGGTGGCTACAGCGCAAAAGAGAGCGAGAAGAGAAGGCAAAGCACGGTCGAGAAGCTAGAAATGATCAAGAAGTGATCCTGAAACAACCTACGTCAGGCATAACTCCAACAACCGTGTTCACTTCCCGGACCCCGCCGAGAAGAGACCATCACGGTTACACACGCGGTTGATGTGTTTTAGTTAAGGTCAACTTCGGGTTTTCTACAACCGGACATCAACAAATTCCCATCTGCCTCATAACCGCGGGCACGGCTTTCGAAAGATAATACCCTGCAGGGGTGTCCCAACTTAGCCCATGATAAGCTCTCACGGTCAACGAAGGATATTCCTTCTACCGGGAAGACCCGATCAATCTCGGAATCCCGGACTACAAGACATTTCAACAGCAATAAAACAAGTCCAGCAAAGCCGCCCGATTGTGCCGACGAATCCTGATAGGAGCTGCACATATCTCGGTCTCAGGGCACATCCGGATAAGCGAAGCGTACAGGAGCCAACATAACCCAAGTTGCCAAGGGACGGCCCTGCACGGTGCTCTAGTTTGGACCAGCAATCGAAGGAGAACTGGCCCCGGGGGGGGGGGGTTAAAATAAGATGACCCTTGAGTCTGCAGAACCCAAGGGAAAAAGGCTAGGTGGCAAATGGTAAAACCAATGTTGGGCCTTGCTGGAAAAGTCTCATTCAAAGCGAACTGTCAAGGGGGTCCCATAAATCACCCAACCGTGTAAGGAACGCAAACTCCGGGAACATAACACCGGTATGACGGAAACTAGGGTGGCAAGAGTGGAACAAAACACCAGGCATAAGGCCGAGCCTTCCACCCTTTACCAAGTATATAGATGCATTAATTAGGGTGGCAAACTCCGGGAACATAACACCGGTATGACGGAAACTAGGGTGGCAAGAGTGGAACAAAACACCAGGCATAAGGCCGAGCCTTCCACCCTTTACCAAGTATATAGATGCGGGGACGGCGACGGCGCGCGGCGGTGCGGGGCGACGACGGCGGTTGGCGGCGCGGCGAGCTCGGGCGGCGGTCGCCGGTGCGGGGGCGAGCGCGCCGCGGCGAGTTGGCGGGGACGCGGGCGCGGCCGGGCAGCGCCTCGGGCGCGGGCGGCGGCGGCTCCGGGCCGCGGGGGCCTGCGGCGGGCCGCGGCGGGCCGGGGCGGCGGCGCGGTACGGGCGGCGGCGGGCTGACACGTGGCTCGCCCTGATTGGGCGCGGGTGGCGGCCGGGCGTGTCCGGCGCGGACGGACACGTCCGGCGCGGAGAGAGGAGCGGGGCTAGGGTTTTGGACCCGGATTTGACGGAGGGGTGCACATATTTATAGCTAGAGGGGGCTAGGAAGCTCCAAATGGAGTGCGGTTTTCGGCCACGCGATCGTGATCGAACGGCGGAGGACATGGGAGTGATTTAGATGGGTTATTGGGCTGCTTTGAAGGGGTGTTGGGCTGAAACACACACGAGGCCTTCACGGTTACCCGGTTAACCGTTGGAGTACCAAACGAACTCCGATTGACCCGAAACTTGACAGGCGGTCTACCGGTGCTATACCAAGGCCACATGTCAAACCTCGGTCCATTCCGAGAATGTTTAATACCTGCTCACGAAGAAATGTAAAAGGGGACGCCGGGAGACATAGGAGCGCCGGATTGCGAAACGGACAACGGGAAAGATGCTCGGATGTACGAGACGAACACGTATGCGAATGCGATGCACGTGATGACATGATATGAAATGCATGACATGACCAAAATGCAAAACGGAGAGAACCCAACCACGGAGGGAATAACATAGCACATAGCCGGAAATGGCAAGAGTTGGATTACAAATATGGCAAGTTACATCTGGGGCGTTACAAAGGGGCGCGGCGCCGAAGTCGCCTTCTCAAGGCGGCGGCGCGCTGGCGAGCTGACTTGAAGGAGTAGCCTCGCCACGGCCTCGTATTCAGTCGGCGGCACCGGCGGGTCCGCCGACTGATTGCCTTGAGCGCTCCCAGACGGCGGCGGAGGCGGCGGTGGCGGCACGACCGCGTCCGGCATGGAGGCATCGCCGCCTTCCCTCTCCATGATTGGGAACTCGCTGCCGTCTTCCCCTGACTGACCCGTAAACTCCGGAGGCGGCGGCACGGAGTTCAGTGGGGTGACGAACACCGCCGATTGACGGTGCGCGGCTTCCTCAGCTTGCCGCCTTGCCGCGATGGCGGCCTTGGCCTCCTCCAGTTTTTTCTGAGTGGATGCCTCCGCCTTCTCGGCCTCGGCATTCTCCAGGCGGGCGGCCTCTTACTCATCGCACTTTTCTTGCGTGTTCCGCTCCGTCGCCTCCCGGAGGTCGGCGGCAGGGTCAATCCACCGAGTGGTGGCTGACGTCTCCGCCGACCCCATGATGGATGTGGCGGCAACCCTCTCAGGAGTGAGGGGAGCCCTGAAGCGAGGGAAGCATGAAAAAGACTTAGGCAAGATCCAAAAAAACAAAATAAGACAAAAGGCGGAGGCACTTACGCAAAGACCAGTGGCAGCTTCTTCACTTCCTTGCGGAAGCGGTTGGCCTTTGCGGCCGCCTCTTCCCGCTTGGTCGTAGCAGCCGCTGCCTTGGGTTTCTTTGGCCGGCCGCCAAGCGTACTCGGCCCAGCCCGGCGCTTCTTCGCACCGCCTTGAGCATCCAAGATGGCGAAGTAACTCGCGCCTGGCTGGCCAACCTTTGGCTGGTGGCGCGGGGTGACTTCCCCCTCGGCGTCGTCGTCAGGCCAGTCGGCAAAGGTGGCCGAGGGCCTGGAGCCACCTGCTTCTCCTTCCCCTCCTTTGGCGTCGGCCTCCATCGCCACCGCCCCCAAGTCAGGATCGTCGACGTTGCTCTCCGCTCGATCAGGGACGAACTGGCGGGCCGGTCCCATGGTGCCGGCCGAAGGCTGGATGAGAGGGTTCTGATCCAAAAAACTAAAAAGGTCAAGACTGGACAAGTCGGATTTGGCTGCAAAAGGAAACAGAAGAAGCAATAGGGAGCGAAAGGGAGTAGGGAGAGTGGGCGCGCATGCTTCGTCACCCCCCGCCCCCCGCCTACTTATAGGCTCATGGGCCGAGAAGCCGATGGGGCGGTCGTGGGATTAACTGCGCCCAGGACCCCACGACCCCCACGATTTACCACACGAAGTTACTGCGCGCAGTTACGACGTGGGAACCCCAACCGTCCGCACGGCCACAATGGATCCGTTTGCATGCCGAGGCGCGGTAGTGGCGGGCCCCGCCTGTAGGCCTGTCCCGTCGCGCGCGTGGGTGGGCAGACTGGCCCGCCACATGGCGCCACGCGACGGGTCCGCAACGGGCGGCAACCTGGAGGCTTATCAGGCATGCTGCCTGGATCCCGCTACGACGCTCAAACCCTTTGAGGGCAAGTCGGCCTTCTGCGAGTCCGGCTCGAGCTAGTCGGCCTGAAGGAAGACGGCGAGCAAGGCCCAGATTCAACCACCGGAGGGAAGAAACTGTTGAGGCTCCTCGACATGTCATCCTCGGTGCCTCACCAGCTTCGGGGACTACTGTCGGAGTAATGGGCCACGGGTAGGCTAACCCGAGCCCCTGAACCTTTCAAGACATCATGGCAGGTTGCGCCCCTCAAGACCCCAGGACGAAGAGGCGCCTTCTGAGAGTCGGCGGCAAGGCAGCCGACTGCCCACTCGCGGCCGAGTCCCGGGGGCGAATTCAAGATGAGCCGACTCCTAACTGGCGACTTCCAGGGAAGCCGGCTATGGGGAGTCGGCCCGCGACTCCAACCACCCCATGTCCTCATAAAGAGGGACGGGACGGGAGTGGCCACAGTAAGGCCCACTCATGCCCCCCTTTCCAAGGGCAGGCATGGCCACAGTGCGCCGTACCAATGGTGACCTCCGTCTGGCGCGGCACTGTTGCCATGCCGGCCTTGACATCAGCCCCAGTGGGCAGAGCCTGTGCCCACGACGGCCTGTCTATACAACCCAGAGACGGCAGGACCCACCAGTCAGTGGGGAGTCCAGAAGACGGCAAGAGTACCACCAGTCGGACCCGATGGGAATCGGCCCCCAGGAGTCGGCTAGCCCCTCCCACGGGCCCCGCATGCCTTTAACCAGACAAGACGGGGAGTAGCAACAGTGATCACCCGTCAGGCGACGGTACTGTTGCCACGACCCCACGACCAAGCCCGCGTCATTAGAGGCACGGATACAGTAATCCGCAGCCGGCAAGACCCGCCCGCGGCGGACACGGCCTGTCGGCTCCGTACCGGGCCAGTCGGCGGGGTTCGCTAGTTGGCGGGCCCCAACAGTCGACGGAGAAGACGGCGGCCAGAGAGACAGACGGCTGGGACCCGCACCCAGCCGGATTACCATTGTACCCTCGGGGGTAGGCCTATTTAAACCCGCCAGGGCACCCATGCAAAGGGTTCGGAACCATTAGCACTAGACCAGATCATATAGGAAGGAGAGAGCTAGCCTTGCCTTCTCCTACCTCCTAGAAACAGCTCAAGGAGCAACCTTGTACACACTTTGCCATAGTGATCATGCGGAGACCCCGCAGAGCAGCAGTAGGGGTGTTATCTCCACGGAGAGCCCTGAAGCTGGGTAAGATCCGCCGGCGTGCATGTCTTCTCCTTATCCCGTTTCCAGGCACCAGCGATGTTCTACTCGCCCCCACCATGATAAGCCTTCCCTTGGCATATGTCGCACCCAACCCCCGACATGCTCCCTAATTTACATGCCAAATCTTACATTGAAGGCGAAGCTTGTTTGTTATTGAACCAAGTGATGAAGGGGAAGAACAAGGGGAAGAAAAACAAAAATCAACTCCCGGTGCTATAATGAAGCACTGGAACTGTGATGCACAAGTAATGATATAGTTTTGCATCTTAATTTATTGCTATGGCTGGAAGGAGCAATTGTTTTGCCACTGATTTGATGCCACTCTTAATGTAATATGTAATTATCTCTACTTGTGCAAATAGGGATCTTCTTTGAAGATACCATATATTTTCGTGGAACTGCACAAGAAGATGTTGGGAACATTAAACTAATCGAGGAGTATATAGTAAGCTTGGCCACCACCGTAGATAGCAACAGATGGTTCCAGAGAAATGCTTCATCTGTATGCTCTACACAATAAGCCTCCTGACAAAGGTTGGTACTTGCCCACTGATTTCATCCATATGATTGAGCTTTCTCATCTCTATTGGTGTTGTGCTACTGTTTAGATACTGTCATGAAAAAGTGGTATTGTCCTTGAGAAGTGCTTCATCTGTGATGTTTTAAACATTTCCTTTTCCTTTTTTTCGAGCAAACAGTGATGCTAGCATTTAGTAGTCCTCTTGTCGTTGCACAACAGGATCATCTTCCTCTGAAGAAGAATATGGAGTACGTGAAGTAACTAGTTCCGATTATGCCAGGATGAAGAAGCCCTGTCTATCTTATCATCAGAAGGAGCAGTTGAAGGATGGTTACATTACTCCCCACAAGACCAAACTAACTTCAGCTCAGAAGGACTGACAAAATCTCCATTTTTTTGCTGTTGTTCTAGGATTCTTTCTGGTGAGTTCCATTTTTCTAAAAGTGTGCTCTACATGGACCATGTATGTGCCTGTTGAAACTGTCAATTCATACTACAGTTTGCTCTATACTAATCACTTTTTTGTATTTGTGCAAACAGGGTTGCTCAGCTTGATTTCAATGGGAACTGCACAAAATGTTCATGAATACATCGAATCATTCATTTCCACCACAAGAAAGGAGGTGCCGATAAGTTCAAGGCGTTGCAACATATAAGGGCGAAATCATACAAGCTACACACGAATTTGGTTGATTTTGGTGGAACTGCACAAAAAGAACAGCTGGTTTATTTAGCACGAGGTGCCATGTCAATGTCCGAACTGATGGCAAACCCTGCCCATTCCATAATCGCAGGCATTTGATATTTTGGAATGGGACAACCTTGTCAAATTTTGCTCATTGATTTTAGCAAGACATGCGTTTGATATTTTCTAATGGGACGCCCCTTGCTGTCAGCAGCGTCGATCAATTTTTTCTTTATTCTTTAGTTGTGAAGTAAATATTGCCTCTGACATGTGAGTCACTGAGATGCATAATCATCGATTGTTTTAAATATTCTCTATGGATTGCCAGGCCTGTGTGTTTGATTGCAATGTACAGAAACGCTAAAAAGGTGCTCACTCTTTGTACTCCTTCTGTTCCTTTTTACTTCACACATTGTGTAAATGCATACTTTTTTGTATAAGATTGGTCAAAGTAGAGATACTTTGACTGCAGACAAAACTTGTATGCAGACTAGAAAGGACCAGAGGGAGTACATGTGAAACTGCTACAAACGAGTTGATCACCCTGGGAATAATGCTAGTACGTATTGTTTTGCATGTTCATCCAATGCCAGTGATACATGAATTCAAACTAATCGAAATAAATTCATTCATACACGGTCGGATTTCATATAAACATGCCGGATTTCATTACATTTCAACTATAAAGGGGTGCACTGGATGTTAGCTTGTCATAGCGATTAGGGCAACTAGGAGCCCAATGATCAGCTGCGTTATTCTCCAGCACAACTCCCTGACTCCACGTCACCGCCGCCAAGAAGCTAACCGGCCGTCAATGGTCAACCCGCCTAGCTTGGCTTCAGCAGGAGGGTAGCAGCGGTGGCCTTACTTGGACCCGAGCGGCGGCGACCTACCGTGTTCTACTCTTCCTCGTTTTCTATGTGGCGCGGCCTCGTTGGCAGCGGGCTAGGCCTCGGCGGAGCCAACGATGTCCTCTGTCTCGTTGCCGGCGGGCGCCGCCTCAGCGGAGCGGTGGAAATACTCCCCCGCTTTGCCAGCAAGGTGGGGCCTTAGCTGAGCAGGCGATGTCCTCTGCCTCGTTGTTGGCGGGGCGGGGCCTCGGCGGAGCCGGCGGTGTCCTCTGCGTCGTTGTTGGCACCGCGGGGCCTCGACGGAGCAGGGCCTCGTCGACGCTAGCGGAGCGGGGACTCGTCGGAGCCGGCATTGTCCTCTGCCTCGTCCTCGGTCTCGCCAAACAGCGCCTCGCCCGCTTCATCGCCCTCTTTGCTAGACTCTTTGTAGGCGGCCGCAGCCTCCGCCACCCGCATGCGGTACCGGCAGCGCTCGAGGCGGCCCTTGCGGGCGGAGCGGTACGAGTCGAGCAGCGCCTCCTGCTCCGCCCGCTCCGCGGCGATCTGCTCCTCCGCCTGCAGGTGCTCCTGGAGGAGATGGTGGTTGTAGGCGGCGTCGGCCTGCGCCTCCCGGAACTGCTCCTGACGCATCTGGCTCACACTGTCCATATATTGGGCACGAGCCTCGCCGATGGTCATGGTGCAATGCACCAGCGAGGATGGCGCGGAGGAGGGGGTTGGCACCGGATCATCGACTACCATGTTCTCCATTGGGACATCGTCGTCCTCCGGCTGCCTGCCGGCCAGCCGGTCGGCAGCAATGGCTGCCATCTCCTTGTGGTCCGTCGTCCGCCCGTCCCGAAGAGCGCTGGAGCACGAGGAAGCCATGGTGGGCAATAGTGGTGTGGACAGGAGAAAGGGAACGGATGCGGATGACTGCGGCTATGGCCGGCGCAACAGTTTATATAGCAATGGTGGGCGGGCGGAGGGACGGACGTGTGGCGCCGGAGTAGGCGCCTCGGCAACCGCGTATCATTAATGTGGGTGGCAAATGGACGGACGGACGACACTTGTGTCATTTGAAGGCGGAGCAATCGCCTGCACCGGGAAGCGGGGCGGGCGGCGCTGACTTTTTCGGGCGGAAAGCGCACACGGGGGAGGAGATGACTTTACTTGGAGAGGATGACAATGGGGACCCACCAGGTCCATAGCCTCACGTACGCAAGTGCCTCCTTATTTTATATATATATATATATATATATATATATATATATATATATATATATATATATATATATATATATATATATATATATATATATATATATACTCCCTCCGTCTAGGTGAATAAGTCGTATTAGAAGGTGCATCACGACCTAGGTGCAAGCAGATTGGTGGAAAAGAAGAATATTTCTCTCTTCTAAACACAACATTTAATCACAGCAGTTAAGAGGATGCCTTATTAGCTACCTATGCAGGCCATCGTAATTCATAGCATGCAAAGCGCTTTTATTTCTTGCCTAATAACCGCATGGACGTGCTGCATGCATTGGTCCTTGCTTGAGCAAAAAAAAGGGAGGAAAGGGGTTTCCACGGGAGACAACGAGGCAGAGGTGGAAGCGCTCGCTGGAGTAATTTATTTTGCTTCTCCCTGGTTTCCTGACATCACGGTCCCACACCATTGTCAATATGTAGTAGTCAATAAATGACATAATTGCACAAGAAGCGTCCGACAGCTGGGACCAAGCAGCTCGAGTAGTATTTGTGTTTTTGAGGTGTGAGCACTGCAGAGTTTTTCGATGTTTAACCCAGATATTATTTTTTCTCCTCTGAACAACAACGAAAACATCGCTGCAGGTATTAACTGGGCGGGCTGTGGCCCGTCTAGCCCAGGCCAGATATCCAGCCCAGATATTAAATTTTTCAAGCTGAAAATGGCTAGCCCAGCTATACTTTTTTTTAGGAATACCCAGGCAAGGTCAAGTTGTTATTCTCCGCCCCGCTGGGCTACAAATCTTTCCTAGGAGGGATGCATTAGGCTTAACAAGAAAATGGGCTTTAAGAAATAATAAATGAGATGTAATTATAAAAACTGGGCAGTAACTATAAAAAATGCACCAAACAGGTGATTACTTTATAAAATATTATTTTTGGATATTGAAAATTTTAATTTCATTAATTGTTGCGAGCGCAATGTTTCGTTGGATTTTTACGTAATATAAATTCATTTAATCTAACTAGAAATTTTGGGATAAAAATATTTCGGATCCCATCAAAATGTGGGAAATTTTATTGAATTCTGTTTTGAATGGTTGGTTGAAACGGGTTGTACTTTTAACAAACTGTAAATGGGCTGTAGTAAATTCCATTAGAATGCAAAAATGGTCTACACATTCTTACAAATCTCAAATGGGCTATAAGTTCTCCGCCACACTCTTCTGGCCTTACTAAGTTGACGCGTCCCCAAAAAAAAAACAGAGTTGACGCGTATGCAAGGCTTTGTCAACTTATAGTCAATACACGGTTCTAGCAGTAGTGGCCGTTGGATGTCCATCCAACGAATGCCATGCTTCTTCTTCAATCTCGGATATTCTAGCTTCACCCGCCCAAAAAATGATTCCTCCCCCTGACATCTGGGGCGCACCGTTTTGGAAGCTGACATGTGGGCCTACTAAGTTGACGTACCAAGGGCTTTGTCAACTTAGTCAATATAAATGATTCTAGCTGCAGTGACCGTACGATGTCCATCCAACGGCCGTAGTGCTTCTTCAACCTCTGGTCTTCTTGCTCCAACCGCCCAAAGCAGCGCCGGTCGTGCCGCCTGCTCCTGCCTCCCGTAGCCGGCTGTGCTGCCGCAGAGGCCTCACCGCCCCCTACTATTCCCACCGCTGGCCAGGCCCTGCGGCGACTGCAGCCTCACACCACAGCCGAATGAGTGAACCCTCATACTCCTCTCCGCGTGGGCATCCACTGCCGCGTCTTCACCGGCTCCGCGTCGTCCCCTTCCTAGGCCTCGCCGTCGTCCACCGCCCTGGTGCTCTCGGCGCGGTGTGTTCAACGTGGTCAAGGAATGACTTCCATCGGACGTGGACTGTACGTGGAGAGGCCGACAGCTGGGTCCACGGCGGCAGAAAGGAAGTGCCTCCTTATTACGCAGAAAATAATGATTCCTCCACCTGACAGCAGGGACCCACCGGACGGGCCACCGTATTTCGCGAAAAAAATGTTTCCCCCTGACTGCTGGGACCGACCAGCTACACCTTCGCACGCAAGGAAGTGCGTTCGGGCAAAAAAAATGATTCGCCCCCCTGACTGCTGGGACCCACCAGCTACATCTTCGCACGCAAGGAAGTGCCTGACAGTCGGGACCCACCTGGTCGAAGCATACGTAGCGTTGTCATTCTGGTCGCGAACGTGTACGTACATATATACTGGTGGATGTAGAGGCGCGCACGTGTCGTAGTAGAGGCGGCTAGGGTGCAAGAAAGAAAATACGGCCACGTATGTGTACATATGGGCGGGGTCTCGAATGCCTACTCGCGCATACGTACGGCGAGGGCTCGTGTACATGGCTGGGTCGGAACAGAGAAACAACGTCGTCGTCGTGTTCATGGGTCGGAACGGAATGCGTGGTCGTGTTCATCGGGAGGGCTTGGACGGAAGAGGCGATGGAAACGAGGCCTAGCGTACCGCACAAGGGAGGAAACGGACCTCCTACGGTCAAAACGGGGGTCCTGTTGATCGGGAGGGGTGTGGCGTACTGCAAAACGGAGGAAACGGACCTCCTACGGTCGAAACGGGGGTCCTGTTGATCGGGAGGGGTGTGGCGTACCACAAAACGGAGGAAACAGACTTGTGTTGGAGCGCTACGGTCGAAATGGGGGTCCTGTTCATCGGAAGGGGTGTGGCGTACCGCAAAACGGGACTCCACGGGATACTGTTCATCTCCACCGTCGACCCCCTCCAGCCTCCACGAGCTACTGTTCATCCACCGTCGACCTCCTCCAGCCTCCACGGGCTCCTGTTCATCCAGCCACCACCGCGCGCTACTCCACCGGCTACTGTTCAACCACCCCTCCACCGTCTACTATTCATCCAGCCCTCCACACCATGGGGTCCTGTTCAACCACCCCTCCACGGGCACCCCTCCACCATCTACTGTTCATCCTGCCCTCCACGGGGTGGTCCTGTTCATCCAGCCCTCCACGGGGTCATGTTCATCCAGCCCCACCCGGCTCGATTGATCGCGGTTCTGTTCATCCAGAGGCAACACCTCGGGGTCCTGTTCATCCACCCCCACCGCTCACTGTTCATCCAACCCCCCCCCCCCCCCCGCAATGCTCACTGTTCATCTAGAGGCAACATCGATCGGCTTTAGTTAGCAGTAGTAGCCAAGGAATCGCTTGATCGGGTTCAGTTAACAACCATCGATCGATCACTCGGGTTCAGTAACGCGTAGCCTGCAGTGCAATCGCTTGGGTTCAGTTAGAGCCCAACGCCTCGCTCGAGTTAAGTTAGAGCCAACGCCTCGCACACACACGCGTACGTGTACGAGACAGACGCGCATCGCTCGGCCCCCGACCTCCCACCGTAACTGGGAACTCCCCGAAATTTTCCTCCTCCTCGCTTCTACCACGGTTTTTTCCATCATGGACGGCCTAAAGAATGTCATGCAGCTACGTCTCTGGCCCGCCCAGGACGAAAAGCCCATTTTCGGTCATGATTTTTTGTCATAGAAGTAGGACCCCACCACATCTATGATGATACCGGGTTTTGTCACAATTATCGTCATAGAAGTGTCATATGTATGACATAAATTTTTTTCGTTCGGCCCAAAATGTCACGGATGTGTCTTTTTTTTGTAGTGAGGAAACACCAAGATGTATTTGGATTTGAAAGACACTTTCTGGTGGACCGGAATGAAGAAGGATATTGCGGAGTATGTAGCAGTTTGTGATGTATGTCAGAGAGTAAAGGCAGAGCATCAGAAGCCAGCAGGATTGCTACAGCAACTGCCGATACCCCAATGGAAGTGGGATAAGCTAGGCATGGATTTTATCACGGGATTACCCAGGACCCGTTCAGGCTATGACTCGATATGGGTTGTATTCGATCACTTGACGAAGGTAGCCCATTTCATCCCAGTGAAGACCACTTACACCAGTGCGAAGTTGGCAAAGATATACATGAGTAGGATCGTATGTCTGCATGGAGTTCCGAGGAGCATTGTATCAGATAGAGGAACCCAGTTTACCTCAAAGTTCTGGAATCAGTTGCACGAAGCTTTGGGTAAAAGGCTAGAGTTCAGTACAACTTTTCATCCGCAGACCGATGGACAGACCGAGAGAGTCAATCAGATTTTGGAGGATGTGCTGAGAGCTTGTGTGCTAGATTATGGATCTAGTTGGGATGAAAACTTGCCATATGCAGAGTTCTCTTACAACAATAGTTATCAATCCAGTTTGAAAATGGCCCCTTTTGAAGCCTTGTACGGAAGGAGGTGCAGAACACCATTGTCGTGGGATGTTGGAGACCGCCAGTTGTTTGGACCAGATTTGATTAAGGAGTCTGAACAGAAGGTGAAGTTGATTCGCGATAGGCTCAGGGTAGCCCAGTCCAGGCAGAAGAGTTGCAGATTCTAAACGAAAGGAGACAGTTTATGAAGCCGAAGATAGAGTTTATCTTCGTATATCTCCACTTCGAGGAGTTAAGCGCTTTGGAGTTAAGGGAAAGTTAGCGCCACGTTTTGTGGGACCATACAAAGTTTTGGAACGCATGTGAGAAGTTGCTTATAAATTGGAATTACCTGAGGGATTGTCGGGAGTTCACGACGTGTTCCACGTTTCCCAGTTGAAGAAGTTCCACGCAGAGATGGCGGATATACCACTTAGAGATATCGTGCCGTTGGAAGCGATTCAGTTGGATAGTGATTTGACATATGAGGAAAAACCAGTCAAGATTCTCGAGTATGCCAGCCGAGTCACCCGCAACAAGGTTATCAAGTTTTGCAAAGTTTAGTGGAGCCACCACACCGAGGATGAATCACCTGGGAGCGAGAGGAAGATCTGCTGAAGGACCACCCTCACCTATTTTCTACCCAACCCGAATCTCGAGGGCGAGATTCATCTTAAGGGGGGTAGGTTTGTAACATCCCAAATTTTCAATTTGGAATGTTATACATTAGATCATCACTGCATATCATCTTTTATTTGCTTTTGGTCTGACCCAGAAATTCTACGCAACTCAAGGACCCACGGAGAGAGTTGGAGATTTCGTTATTTTCATATTTGAGCTTTCTCAAATTTTGAAAATAGGATCATTTGGTTTTATTTATTTTATCTTCAATTATTTCTATTATAAAAATATGAGAGAAGGACTAAAATGACTTTCCAAAAATAAAGAAATATTTAGGATTTAATAAAAAAATCAAATAAGATTTTATTACGGAGTTTTTGGCTAGTTTATTTGAATTTAGGAAAAAATGCACGTTTTTCAAAACTACATTTTAGGGCCAAGAAAATGTTCATTTCATTCTAATTATTTTATTTAGGCGGTGAAAATTTATTTTGGCATTTTTAGAATTTAATTTAATTTTCTAGAATTTTTCTTAGTTTCGGCAGAATTTGTTTTAAAAAAAATACCGCGCGCCACACTGGGCCGAAGGCCCAGCCGAGCCAGGCCAGGCCCGCGCCCGCCGTCACCTTCCCCTCGGGAGTCCGACCGCCCGCCGCCGCCGAGTCCGGCCGGGGCACGCCTCCCAAGGCCGACCCCGACCCGGCGCCCCCTACCCAAGCCGCGCCGCCCCCCTCTCATAAATACCCCCCCCCCCCCCGCCGCCGCCGCCGCCTCACCCCGCCACCTCGACCCGCCCCGCCTCCCGCAGCCGCCGCTCACCGACTTGTGCCGCCACCGCCGACGCCCGTGCCGCCCGCCGCCGACGCCACCCCACCCCGCCGGAGCCCCAAGCCGCCGGAGTCCGATGAGGTAGCCGCGCCGTCCGCCGCCGGTTTTCTGAAGAAAACCGATCCGGTTTTTTTGAAAACCATAGGTTTTTTTATTTATTAGCTCGGTTTTATCGGTTCACTTATTTAGCGAGCGTTCGCTCGTTTGTTCGTTTTAACGGACGAGTTCAACGTTTAATTTCAGATAATGAACGTTCGTTCGTTAATCTGTTCGTCGGTTTTATCTTTTTCTCGGATTTTTCCGCGATTATTTCTGATCACGATTTCTGATGAAATTTTCATTTTAGTTTAACTTTTCGCTCGTTTACCGGAATCAGGCGATTCAAGCGCCTAGAGTTTCGTCTCGAAACCCTCTTTCCGTTTAACCAACTCAAACAAGTTTTTGCTTCTGGAAAATTTGACTTAGGTCAAGATTAGTAATCGAAGCTTGTTTCTTTCGCCGTTTGACTTTCGTTGTTTCGTTCGATTTGTTTCCTTTTGCAAACCGGAGTTCTTAAGTTGAACTTTTTGGTTAGATCTCTTATTTGAGTTTTACCTGTGCATTAGATGAGTACTTATTGTATGCTTGTTTGTTTGTTTGTTTGCGTTAGAGTACCCGGAGTGCGCCGCTTGCTACTTCGAATCTCTAGGTTTCACGGATCATCAGCAAGGCAAGTAACACTTTGATCATACCTCTTACTACCCAGTTTAATTACATTAGATCAATCCTCAAACAATTGCATGAATAGGATCTGATTAATATGTGGCTTTTGGGAAGTAGATGAGGTAGTACCTATTACCTGTTTTATTATCAAACCCTGGGAGTTACTTCTACGTTTGCTTATGCCATGCTATGCTTGTAGACGTGGATTGAGTTCGAGAGTATTCATGACAGATGAGAGATTGTTTAATTAATGGTTAAACTTAAGGTGGCAACTTAAATACACATCTGGGTGGATTGAGGCACCTGGGTATTCCAGCGATTGCCTGTTTTTTTATGGACCGCCACCCAGGCTCAAAGGGATCATGAGATTAGTCATACTAGAAACTTCCGTGTGCAGCCACAAGCTACTATGGGCTCTAGCATAGTTTACTAAGTCGTGCGAACTCTTATAGTGGTAGACTAGCAGATGTAGGGGAAAGTAGGTGTAACGGTCTACCCGATCGTAAGGTGCTAGCGCTTATGAAAGACTATGTCTCGGTCATCCGTTTCTCAAACACCATGTAGTGCGAGAATCCCAACGGAGGAGATCGAGTCTTGTGGTGCGCAAACCTCTGCAGAGTGTATAAACTAATCATGATTAGCCGTATCCCCGGTTATGGACGTCTTGAGTATCTAGTACTTGGATTATCATGTGAATCTCAACATGTGACTTTAAGTAATTTTGTTGGGTTTTATGATGATGTTTAATTGGGATTGAGAGGGTGTCTACACTCTCAATGTTTAACAACCACCATGATAGTTAAATAAAATTTAGTCCTTTGTAGTAGGAAAAAATTGGCTTTACGCAAACTGTAACCATAGAGCTTTCCACCAGCCATATATGCATGTAGTGTAGCCTGTTTCTGTTCACTACTCTCGATGTGTTACATTGACAGCATATTTCATGTGCTGGCCCATTTTTGGACTGCAACGTTCATGTTGCAGACTTTTCAGACAACGAGTAAGGAGCATTAGGTCGTGGTTCTATACTCAGTGATGCCATTGGAGTTGATGGACTCACTTATCTTCCAAGCCTTCCGCTGTTATCGTTATTAGATGGCCTCAAGCCATATTATTTGTAATAAGTTCTCTTTTGAGACACTCGATGTAATAAGTGTGTGATTGCAACTCTGTTATAAATCCTTCAAGTACTGTGCGTGTTAGCATTACTGATCCAGGGATGACACTGAAGCACAGAGATCAGACTGTTTGAGGTGTGGTCGCTACAATGGCCCGCTCCGACAGGGTGCCAGAGAGGGCCTAGATTGATTTCTCGTGGCTACAGAGGCTGGCGGCGGCGGAACTTCCGATCTAGGTTATTTTCTGGGGGTTTCTGTATTTATAGGAATTTTTGGCGTTGGTTTCACGTCAGGGGGGTCTCCGAGTCATCCGCGAGGCAGGGGCCCATGCCCAGGGGGTGGGCGCGCCCCCCACCCTCGTGGACAGCCCGAGACTCTTCTGGCCCAACTCTTTTGCTTCAGGGGCTTCTTTTGGTCCACAAAAAATCAACAAAAATTGGCACGTCAATTGGACTCCGTTTGGTATTCCTTTTCTGTAAATCTCAAAAAGAAGGAAAAACAGAAACTGGCACTGGGCTCTAGGTTAATAGGTTAGTACCAAAATCATATAAAATAGCATATAAATGCATATAAAACATCTAAGATGGATAATATAATAGCATGAATACTTCATAAATTATAGATACATTGGAGATGCATCAGCATCCCCAAGCTTAATTCATGCTCGTCCTCGAGTAGGTAAATGATAAAAGAAATAATTTATGAAGTGTGAATGCTAGCAGGTGCACAAGTTTGATCAATGATAATTTCAATCACCTTTTCTAGCATCATTATATGTCATAACAGTAGCTCATCTCATAAAACTTTTCATGATCAAGTAACAAGCTATTCACATGTTAAAGTACAGACCATAAAGTTTCTTGAAAACTAAAAAACAGTGCTCTTAGTCATGAAACAATTGCAATTCATTTTATTTTCAGGAAGGGTCTATGCCAGAGCTTTGATTTAGCAAACTCCACATACTCAACTATCATTTAATCTTCCGCAATTGCTAACACTCACGTGATATTTATGGGTTCAAAGTTTTAATCGGACACAGAGAAAGATAGGGGCTTATAGATTCGCCTCCCAACCTTTTACCTCAAGGGTAATGTCAACAATAATAGTTCATGATAACTTACATCCAATTGGATATATATATATATCAGGATCTTTCCAATACAATGTGCTTGCCAAAGGATAAAATGTAAGAAGAAAAGGTGAAGATCACCATGACTCTTGCATAAGGTAGAAGATAAAAGTAAAAGATAGGCCCTTCGCAGAGGGAAGCCGAGGTTGTCATGCGCTTTTATGGTTGGATGCACAAAATCTTAATGCAAAATAACATCACTTTATATTGCCTCTTGTGATAAAGACCTTTATTATGCAGTCCGTCACTTTTATTTCTTCCCTATCACAAGTTCGTATAAAGCTTATTTTCTTCACACTAATAGATCATACATATTAAGAGAGCAATTTTTATTGCATGCACCGATGACAACTTACTTGAAGGATCTTACTCAATCCATTGGTAGGTATGGTGGACTCTCATGGCAAAACTGATTTAAGGTATGTTCGGAAGCACAAGTAGTATCTCCACTTGGTGCAAAGAATTTGTCTAGCATAAGGGGGAAAGGCAAGCTCAACATGTTGGATGATCCATGACAATATACTTTATTTTGGATATAGGAAAACATAACCCATTACATTGTATTCCTTGTCCAACATCAACCTTTTAGCATGTCATATTTTAATGAGTGCTCACAATTACAAAAGATGTCCAAGATAGTATATTTATATGTGAAATCTCTCTTCCTTCAATATTCTTTCATGAATTGTTCAAGTGACCAATTCTGCGTTTGCTAACCTTCAATAAGTTTACTACCTATACTTATTATGTGTGAAGTCATTACTCCCCGTGTTATAAGCATATTAAACATATATAAATTAAGATTTATGATATTCAATTCATTCAACCATTTACTCATAGGATATACGTGAAGCACGTGGGTAAATGACAAACTACTCCAAGAAGATATAAGTGAAGAACACTGAGTAGTCAAATAATTAACTAGCCATGGGAGGATTATTTTTCATTCAAGATTTCAGATCCAATGATTTTATTCAAACAGCAAGTAAAATTGAAAATACGCTCCAAGCAAAACACAAATCATGTGACGAATAAAAATATAGCTCCGAATAAGGTATACCGATAGTTTTGAAGACGAAAGAGGGGATGCCTTCCGGGGCATCCCCAAGCTTAGGCGCTTGAGTCTTCCTTGGATATTACCTTGGGGTGTCTTGGTCATCCCCAAGCTTAGGGTCTTTCCACTCCTTATTCTCCTCATATCGATATCTCATCCAAAGCTTGAAAACTTCAATCACACAAAACATAACGGAACTTCGTGAGATAGGTTAGTATGATAAAGAGGAAACCATTCACTTTGGTACTGTGAAATACAAGGTTCATAATTGTTCTCACACAATGCCTACTGTACCATATCATTTCTACAATTTATATTGAGAAATATAAGGCATAGAAACTAGAAAACAAGCAAACTATGCAATGAAAACAGAATCTGTCAAAAACAGAACAGTCTGTAATGATCTGAACAGCAACCATACTTATGCTACTCCAAAATTTATGAAATAAATTGGTGGACGTGAGGAATTTGTATATTAATCTTCTTCAAAAAGAATCAACTCAAAAGCACTCTTATGTAAAAAAATGGTAGCTTATCTCATGAGCGCAAAGTTTCTATTTTTTATAGCAAGATCACATTAACTTTCACCCAAGTCTTCCCAAAGGTCATACTTGGCACTTTATTGGAACGAAAGATACAAGACATGATCGCTAAAGTAGCTTAATCATGTAAACACACAAAAACATCAAGGGTAAATATTGGGTTGTCTCCCAACAAGCGATTTTCTTTAATGCCTTTTAGCTAGGCATGATGATTTCAATGATGCTCACATAAAAGATAAGAATTGAAACATAAAGAGAGCATCATGAAGAATATGACTAGCACATTTTATTCTAACCAACATCCTATGCCTAGGGATTTTGTGAACACATAATTTATAGGAACAAGAATCAACTAGCATAGGAAGGCAAAACAAGTATAACTTCAAAACTTTAAGCACATAGAGAGGAAACTTGATATTATTGCAAGTAGCAACATGAATTAATTCAACAATATAACCATCACATAAAGCATTATTTTCATGATATATAACCATAGAAATTTTTCTACTCTCCACATAAGCAAAATTCTTCTTATTCGGAATAGTGGGATCACTAATTCCTAAAGTTGACACTCTTCCAAACCCACGTTAGATGATAGTATTATTCATACTCCAAAATATATAAGTGAAGTTCATGGAGCATTCTATAAATAATATATACTAACCTATATCCAAGCTCAAAATGTATAAATGAAGCACACGAAGCATTCTATAAAACCATACCCAAAAGATTTAAGTGAAGCACAAAGAGCAATTCTATAAGATCGTACTTAAAAGATATAAGTGAATCACATGAAGTATTATATAAATAAATGAATGTATATCTCATACTAGCATGGTTCTTAAAGAAAATTAAAAACACAAAGGACACAAATCATGTGAACAAAACAAAAACCAAGGTATACCGATAATTGTTGAAGAAGAAAGATGGGATGCCAACCGGGGCATCCCCAAGCTTAGATGCTTGAGTATCCTTGGAATATTTACTTGGGGTGCCTTGGGCATCGCCAAGCTTTAACTCTTGTCTCTCTTTATTCTTCTCACATCGTTAACTCCTCGTTCTTCGAACACTTCATCCACAAAAACTTAACAAAAACTTTATGAGATCCGTTAGTATACTAAAGCAAATCACTTTAAGGTACTGTAATGAACTCATTCTTTATTTATATTGGTGTTAAACCTACTGTATTCCAACTTCTCTATGGTTCATACCCCCCGATACTAGCCATAGATTCATCAAAATAAGCAAACAACACGTGAAAACAGAATCTGTCAAAAACACGACAGTCTGTAGTAATCTGGAAGTTTAGTAAACTTCTGTAACTCCAAAAATTATGAAATAAATTTGAAAATTTGAAAATTTTGTACAGAAGTAATGTGCAAAAACTTCAGACCCATTTGACTTTCCAGTAAAAAAATGTAAATTCATGCACTACAGCCAAAGTTTTTGTTTTTGTACTGCACATAGTAAACAAGCAATCCAATCATCCTAAAACCAAACCTTGGCACATTATTATTATAATACAATGGATATACACAAGGGGATAATTATTTACAGAGAAACTTCCATGAAAAATTCTACATTGTTTCCGTGTGCATGAACACAAGTGCTCAAGGTCGACCCTCACTTCTTCAATGCATAACTTTCCAATCACTTCTCTTTTTAAAAAACTTTTAAGGCATGAGAGGCAAATAATTTTTTTTTGTATTTTCATTCTTTAAATTTTTTTTGTATGCTTCACCCACAACTAAACAGAAACAAAAAGGGAAAAACAAAATCTACTTAGTGAAGAAAGCAAACAAGCACACACGAGAATATCAACCCCACGCTATTGCTCCCCGGCAACGGCGCCAGAAAAGAGCTTGATAATCCCCAAGTGCAGGGAATCATCGTAGCAATTTCCAAAGGTGGAAGTGATAAGTATGGAGTGTCGAACACACAAGGAGCTAAGCGTAAGATCAATATTCTCTCAAGCCCTATCTGCCACTGATACGACTCTACGTACACCGGACGTTTGCTTCCAACTAGCAACGAGAAATAAAACTACGTTGTGGGTATGAAGAGGATAACTTTGTATGGTATCGGAGAGCTAAAACATAAAAGTAGGTGTTGTTATCATAAAGTTAGAATATATTACTAAATATTATAAATAGCGAGTGTGGAATAATGATGGATCGGTGTGCGCAATTGTCCTAGGCAATTGTTAACAAGACCGGTAGTCGTCATTGCAATTTCATATGAGGGAGAGGCATAAGCTAACTTACTTTCTGTTCTTGGATCATATGCACTTATGATTGGAACTCTAGCAAGCATCCACAACTACTAAAGATCATTAAGGTAAAACCCAACCATAGCATTAAAGTATCAAGTCCCCTTTATCCCATACGCCACAACCCCCTTACTCGGGTTTATGCTTCTGTCACTCAAGCAACCCACTATAAGCGAATCATGAACGTATTGCAACACCCTACAACGGGAATCCCTCACGCTTGCACGACACGGAGGGCACCATAGGACAGCACCAAAATAAAACATACAACTCGTACCAATCTAGATCACCAATCAACCCAAAGACAAAGGATATCTACTCAAAACATCATAGGATGGCAACACATCATTGGATCATAATATGTGGCATAAAGAACCATATTCAAGTAGGGATTACAGAGGGGTGCGGGAGAGTGGACCGCGTAAAATAGATGAGGATGGTGATGTCGATGAAGACGATCACCGTGGCGATGATTCCCCTCCCGATGGCACTCCAGCGCCACCACGAGAGGAAGAGGAGAGTTCTCCCCCTTGTTCTTGCTCCTCCATGGCCTCCCCCCTAGATGGGGAGAGGTTCTCCCTCTGGTCCTTGGCCTTCATGGCGATGATGGCCCCTCTGGGATCCTCCTCCATGGCCTCCGGTGATGATGGCCCCCTCCAGCAGGGTGCCAGAGAGGGCCTAGATTGATTTCTCGTGGCTACAGAGGCTTGCGGTGGCGGAACTTCCGATCTAGGTTATTTTCTAGGGGTTTCTGTATTTATAGGAAATTTTGGCGTTGGTTTCACGTCAGGGGGGTCTCCGAGTCGTCCACAAGGCAGGGGCCCACGCCCAGGGGGTGGCCGCGCCCCCCACCCTCGTGGACAGCCCGGGACTCTTTTGGCCCAACTCTTTTGCTCCATAAAAAATCAACAAAAATTGGCACGTCAATTGGACTCCGTTTGGTATTCTTTTTCTGCAAATCTCAAAAACAAGGAAAAAAGAGACACTGGCACTGGGCTCTAGGTTAATAGGTTAGTCCCAAAATCATATAAAATAGCATATAAAACATCTAAGATGGATAATATAATAGCATGAATACTTCATAAATTATAGATACGTTGGAGACGTATCATCCGGCGGTAGAGGTTTCGCCCTCTGGCGCCCTCTTGACAGCGTCCGGAGCCTCTCCTCGGCCTGGAGCGGTCCTTCGGGACAACACCTCGGTGTCGTCCGTGGCCTTTTGAGAGTGAGCGGTCGGCGGTGACATGCTGGCCATCTCCTTGGAGTCCAGCGATCCTCCTGACGAGGATCGCTGGAAGCTGTCGTGGGCCGGACTAAAATAACACAACTAACCATGTTAGTACAATGAGGAGAAGAGGTTGGATATATGGATATGCATGGATCATAGTACTTACGATGCGTCCCGAGGCTTAGCGCGGGAGTGGCGCTCCGAACTACTGTCGAAATCGCATACGGAGTTATCCGCAAGGGAGCCCTTCCTCTTCTTGGGCGTTCCCACCTCCAGATTCGTGGAGGCTGCCCTCTTCTCCCTCCCGTCATCACGGGGAGGGATCTCCTCCTCCTCCTCCTCCTCCTCCTCGTCCTCAGGGATGGAGGAATGGGTCTCTTCGTCTTTGGACGTTACATCCAAAGTACCCTTACGACGGGGGCCACCTTTGGCTCCCTTGGCTTTCTTCTTGGCCTTCTTCTCCGGCGCTTTATAGGGCGCCAGCACCAGCATCTTCGCTAAATGCGGGATGACTTGTTCTTCAGGCAGCGGAGCTGGACACTGGATCCGCTTCGCCCTCTCCATCCATTCTTGAAGAAGGAATGATGATAAAAGCTCAGACATCACCCTTGAAACAAGCAAGTAGGGGATGCGTTAAAAATAACATACCTCGCTGGCGAGGTGGTTAATATCGTGCCCGCGGTCCGAATCTGTGGCGGCGGTTTCTCGTTGCCCTTAAAGAGCAACTTCCAGGCACATTCGTGAGTGGTTTCGAAGAGCCTCTTCAGGGTATGGTGCTTCTTCGGGTTGAACTTCCATAGAGGGCGGCTTCGGCTTTGGCACGGGAGAATCCGGCGAACTAGCATCACCTGGATTACATCGACAAGTTTGACATCCTTGTCCATCATGCTTTGAACGCACGTCGGCAGCGCTATCAGCTCGTCCGGCGAGCACCAGTTTGGGCTCTTCTCGACCCAGGAGAGGTAAGTCGCATGGGAGCGCTAGAGTTGAACTCGGCAGCCGGGGCCCAGGTGGCGCCGCGGGGTTCTGTGATATAGAACCATTGTTTCTGCCATTCCTTTACCGTCTCCACCAAAGTGCCTTTCGGCCAAGAGACATTGGCCAGCTTGCTCACCATGGCGCCCCCACACTCCGCATGCTGGCCATCCACCACTTTTGGCTTCACATTGAAGACCTTAAGCCATAGCCCGGAGTGGGGGTGGATGTGGAGGAAGGCCTCACACACGAAGATGAACGCCGAGATGTAGAGGAAGGAGTTCGGGGCCAGACCATGGAAATCTAGGCAGTAATAATACATTAGACCGCGGACGACGGGGTGAAGTGGAAACCCCAATCCACGGATGAAGTGAGGGAGGAAAACAACTCTCTTAGTAGGCTTCAGGGTGGGGACGACCTGCCACTGGGCCGGAAGGTGGTGGGCGATTTCCTTCGCTAAATACCCGGCCGCCCGAAGCTCGACAATGTCTTTCTCCTTGACGGAGGAGACCATCCATTTGCCTTGACCCCCGGATCCTGACATGGTCGGATGCTTTTCGGAGATGGAGAAAGATGGGGACTTGGGCGCTGGAGCTCAAGGATGGAAGGGCAGAGGAAGGGGATGGCGTGAGTAGACAAGGGCGAATTCTTATCCCCTTATAAAGGGTTGCGAATATGGAGATCCTCCTCACTCACCTTAAAACTCGCCTATTCCCAAGGGCTGTGTAAATAGCATGGTTAGGTTAACCATACCCGTATTGATGAGAATCCCGCAATAAGGGGGCACGATCTCTGCTTCGGCAAGACGTGCCAATGGCAACCGCGTCTCGAAACATGGAATGACAGACACAAAACGGTCTGAAATTATGACCGGGCGGACGTGATGTCACGTTGTAAAAAGTTGTCAGCGGATTGGACTTGTGGAGTATTATATTCTCTCTGCGGTTGTGTGTGGTGTGTGTGACAGGTCCGGATACAATCATCGCGTCTGGAGACTATCTTGGAGTTTGGAAAGAAGGGAACCCGCCTTGCAATGTCGTAGAAAAATCTGTGCGCCGGACTCCTCGTCATTGAAGCCAGGTTCACGGGCTACTGAGGGAGTCCTGGACTAAGGGGTCCTCGGATGTCTGGCATGTTAGCCATGGGCCGGACTGATGGGTTGTGAAGATGCGAAGACTAAAGACTGCACCTGTGTCCGGATGGGACTCTCCTTGGCGTGGAAGGCAAGCTTGGCGACCGAATATGTAGATTCCTTTCCTTTGTAACCGACCTTGTGTAACCCTAGATCCTCCCGGTACCTATATAAACCAGAGAGCTTAGTCCGGAAAGGACAGATACTCATTACCATAGTCATACAGACTAGACTTCTAGGGTTTAGCCATTATGATCTTGTGGTAGATCAACTCTTGTAATACTCATATCCATCAAGATCAATCAAGCAGGAAGTAGGGTATTACCTCCATAGAGAGGGCCCGAACCTGGGTAAACATCGTGTCCCCTGTCTCCTGTTACCATCGACCTTAGACGCACAGTTCGGGACCCCCTACCCGAGATCCGCCGGTTTTGACACCGACACAAACCAATTCATATTTTGTTTTTACATTATAGCTACTATAATATAATTTTTTCATGGCTTAATCCACTGATAGAAATCGTAAGTTTCATCAAAACAAGCAAACAATGCATCAAAAACAGAATCTATCTTAAATAGCACAGTCTGTCGTAATCTGAACATTCACCATTGTAGCGATCCGACCTCAAATGGTCAAATCTCTATGTATAAGTGTCATCCCTAGATCGGTAATGCTGACACACACAGTACTTGAAGGATTTATAACAGAGTGGCAATCACACACTTATTACATTGAATGTCTCAAAAGAGATCTTACTACAATAATATGTCTTAAGTCCATCTAAATACGATAACAACGGAAGGCTCGGAAGATAAAGTGAATCCATCAACTCCAACGACATAGCTGAGTGCACGACAATGACCTAGCACACCTTACTCTTCGTCTGAAAAATCTTCAACATGATATGTTGCAGCCCGAAACGGGTCAGCACATGGAATATGCTTGAAATATAACACAGTAGAGCAATGAACATAATAGATGCTATCACTACATGCATATATGGCTGGTGGAGGCTCTATGGTTATAAGGTTTTTGCAAAAAGCCAATTTTTTCCAACATCAAAGGAATATATTTTATTTAACTATCATGGTAGTTGGTAAACATTGAGAATGGTACCCCCCATCTCAATCCCAATTAAAAGGTAATAATAACCCAACAAATTAATTTAGAGTGATGAGATCAACATGATAATCCAAGAACCAGATACTCAAGATGTCCATAACCGGGGACACGGCTAACCATGATTAGTTTGTACACTCTGCAGAGGTTTGCGCACTTTTCCCCACAAGACTCGATCTCCTCCATTGGATTTCTCGCACTACATGGTGTTTGAGAAACGGATGACCGAGACACAGTCTTTCAGAAACATTAACTCTTTACAGTGGGTAGACAGTACCAACCTACTTCCCCTACATCTGCTAGCCTACCACTGAAAGAGGTCATGCAACA
The DNA here is from genome assembly GCA_032464435.1 of Aegilops umbellulata. NCBI lineage: Eukaryota > Viridiplantae > Streptophyta > Magnoliopsida > Poales > Poaceae > Aegilops > Aegilops umbellulata. Next base: position 251,096,732 of record CP136056.1, read on the forward strand.
TACTCAAGTATGCTAGAGCCCATAATAGCTTGTGGCTGCACACATAAGTTTCTAGCTTGGATAATCTTATGATCCCTTTGAGCCTGGGTGGCGAACCAAAGGACAACACTGGTATATCCCCAGGTGCCCGCGACCAGTCCACCTAGATGTGTATTTAAGTAGCCACCTTAAGTTAACCATTAATTAATAATCTCACATCTGTCATGGATACACTCAACCAAACCACGTCTACGAGCATAGCATAGCAATATAAGCATAACGTAGAAGTAACTCCCAAGGGTTTGATAATAAAAGGGCAATAGGTTCTACCTCATCATCTACTTCCCAATACCCACATGTTAATCACATCCTAATCATGCAGTGTTTGAGGATTGTAAGTAATGCATAAAAACTGGGTAATAAAGGAGTATGATCAATGTGTTACTTGCCTTGCTGACGATCCGCAAACCCTAGAGACTCGTAGTAGCACGCTTCGCACTCCGGAAATTCTATCGCAAACAAACAATAGCATACATAAGCACTCAAGCATAGATGCAAGGATAAAACTCAAATAAGAAGATCCAAATTTGAAAGTTCAACTGAAGAGCTTGAATTCGCAAAAAGAATCGATCAAATCGGAGCTACGGAACTGAAACTACGGCCGAAAGAACTTCGAAAACAAATCTACTTGAAACCAAATTTCAAATTGTCAAAATCATGATTAAGTTGTTTAACCGAAAAGAGGGGCTCGAGACGAAGATTTCGGCGTTGGTTTCACTAGATTTGGACGAACGGTTAAAAAGTTGCGAGGGTTTGAAGATCAGGGGCTAATATGCGATAAAAATAATTATGGATAGGTCCCTGGCCGAAAATAAACGAAAAACGAAAACTCTATCGAACAAACGTCCGCTAACAGAGACGAACGGGCGAATTTGTTCGTTAAAACGAACGAACGAACGTTCGCAAAGTAACCTAAACCAAAGAAAACCGAGAAAACCGAACCGATCTAAATAAAAAAACCAATCTAGGTCTAATAAAAACCGGGCGGTTTTATACCTAAAACCAAAAAAACGAGCCGGCGGTGGCTGGTCCGGCGCGCGGCAGGCGATGCGGTGGCAGAGTGGGTGCACCTGCTGCTGCGTGTGGTGGCGGCTGGCGAGGCGAGGTGGGGAGGGGCGGTGGCGGCCGGGGGTTATAAAGGGGGTCGGGGCAGTTGACTTGGGGAGGGGGCCGGCCTCGGGAGGCGAGTCCCAATCGGACACGGCGGCGGCGGCGCCGGAGTCAGGTCCCGAGCCGGTGCGGGAGGCGGCGGCGCGCTGGGCTGAGGCCCGCTCGGCTGTGCCGTTGGCCCAGTCGGGCGACGCGACTTTTCTTTTTTAAAATTAAATTCCGCCGAAAGAAAAATCATAAATAAATATAAAAAATTCTAAAGAATGCCAAAACAATTTTCACCGTCTAAATAAAATATTTAGAACATAGTGAACATTTTCTTGGCCTAAAAATGCAATTTTGGAAAATGCATATTTTTCTAATTCAAATAAAATAGCAAAAAAATCCAGATAAAACTATTTATTTGATTTTAATATTTTTCCTCCAATATTTCTTTTATTTTGGAGAAGTCATTTTATCTCCTCTCTTTTATTTTTAATATTGGAAATATTTTGGAGAGAAAAATAATTAAAACCAAAATGATCCTCTTTTCAATATTTGAGAAAAATTCAAATATGAAAATAAACGAAATCCCCAACTCTCTCCGTGGGTCCTTGAGTTGCTTAGAATTTCTAGGATCAAAACCAAACTGCAAATAAAATATGATATGCATATGATGACCTTTTTATAACATTCCAAGTTGAAAATTTGGGATGTTACAAACCTACCCCCCTTAAGATGAATCTCGCCCTCAAGATTCGGGTTGGCTAGAAAATAGGTGTAGGTGGTCTTTCCGTAGGTCTTCCTCTCATTCCTAGGTGGCTTCATCCTCGGTATGGTGGCTCCACTGAACTTTGCAAAACTTGATAACCTTGCTACGTGTAACTCGGCTGGCAAACTCGAGAATCTTGTCTGGTTTCTCCTCATAGGTCAGATCACTATCCAACTGAATTACTTCCAGGGGTACTGTATCTCTTAGAGGAATATCGACCATCTCAGCTTGGCACTTCTTCAACTGGGAAACGTGAAACACATCATGAACTCCTGACAGTCCTTCGGGTAACTCCAACTTGTAGGCCACTTCTCCCATACGTTCCAAAACTCGGTATGGTCCCACAAATCTCGGGGTTACTTTCCCTTAACTCCAAAATGTTTAACTCCTCGCGGAGGTGACACACGAATATATGCTCTGTCTCTGATTTCATAGACTACCTCCTTGCATTTCGATTCCGCATAACTCTTCTGCCTGGATTGAGCTACCTTCAGTCTATCTCGAATCAACTTAACCTTCTCTTCTAACTCTTTGATCAAATCTGGTCCAAACAACTGACGGTCTCCAACTTCATCCCACATCAAAGGTGTCCTGCACCTCCTTCCATAGAAAGCCTCGCAAGGTGCCATCTTCAAACTGGCCTGGTAGCTGTTGTTGTATGAGAACTCCGCGTAGGGCAAATTGGCATCCCAACTAGATCCATAATCTAGCACACGAGCTCTCCACATGTCCTCCAAAATCTGATTGACTCTCTCGGTCTATCCATCTGTCTGCGGATGAAAGGTTGTACTGAACTCTAGCCTGGTATCCAAAGTCTGGTGCAGCTGATTCCAAAACTTCGAAGTAAACTGAGTTCCTCTATCTGATACGATGGTCCTTGGAACTCCATGCAGACACACGATCCTGGTCATATATATCTTGGCCAACTTCGCACTCGTATAGGTGGTTTTCACTGGGATAAAGTGAGCCACTTTGATCAAACGATCCACTACTACCCAGATATAATCATATCCTGATCGGGTCCTGGGCAATCCGGTGATGAAATCCATTCCAAGCTTATCCCACATCCATTCGGGTATCAGCATAGGCTGTAGTAATCCTGCTTGCTTCTGATGTTCTGCCTTCACTCTCTGGCATACATCACATACTGCTACATACTCAGCAATATCCTTTTTAATTCCTGTCCACCAGAAATGCTCCTTTAAATCCAAATACATTTTGGTGTTTCCTGGGTGTATCGAGTATGGCGTGTCATGAGCTTCCTGAAGTATCAACTTCCTAATCTCTACATTATTGGGTACATAAACGCGGTCTTCAAACCATAAGGTGTCGTGCTCATCCTCACGAAAACCTTTGGCTTTTCCTTTGCTCATTTTCTCCTTTATCTCAACAATTTCCTTATCATCCTTCTGAGCTTCTCGAATATTTCCCAATAATGTTGACTGAACCTCCATTGCTGCAACAAAACCTCTAGGGACTATCTCCAAACATAGCTCCCTGAGATCTTCAGCTAACTCCTTTGGTAATCCCCCACTTACGAAGGTATTGGCATAACTCTTCTGGCTCAAAGCGTCTGCTACGACATTGGCCTTGCCTGGATGATAGTGCCACTTCATATCATAATCCTTTATAAGCTCCAAACATCTCCTTTGCCTGAGATTTAACTCCTTCTGTGTGAAAATGTACTTCAAACTCTTATGATCCGTGTACACATCACAATGGTTTCCAATAACAAAATGTCTCCAGGTCTTTAGCGCATGAACTACGGCTGCTAACTCCAAATCATGCGTGGCATAATTCAACTTATGTGGTCGAAGTTGACATGAGGCATATGAAACGACTCTTCCATCTTGCATAAGTACACCTCCAACTCCTAAGCAAGAAGCATCGCAATACACTTGGAAATCCTTGCGTATATCCGGCATAATCAGCACAGGGGCTGTAACTAGACGTTTCTTCAGCTCCTGAAAACTTGCCTCACATTCGTATGTCCATTTGAACTTGGTGTCCTTCTTCAACAACTCCGTCATGGGCTTCGCAATCTTAGAAATATTCTCAATGAATCTCCGATAATATCCCGCGAGTCAAAGAAAACTGCGAATCTCTCCAACTAAGGTGGGTGCCAACCACTTAGTGACACAATGAACCTTGGTAGGATCCACTGCTATACCTTATCCTGATATAAAGTGTCCAAGAAATCCAACTTCCTTCAACCAAAACTCACATTTGATAAACTTGGCATACAACTGATGTTCCCTGAGCTTCTCAAGAACTAAACGCAAATGCTCCTTGTGCTCCTCTTCATTCTTTGAGTACACCAAGGTATCATCAATGAACAACACGAAAAACTTATCCGAGAACTCCATGAACACCTTATTCATCATACTCATGAAATAGGCTGCGACGTTAGTCAATCCGAATGAGATAACCGTGTACTTATATAGCCCGTACCTTGTAGTGAAGGCTGTCTTAGGCATATCATGTTCTCGTATCTTCAGCTGGTGGTATCGTGATCGTAGATCGATCTTGGAGAATACTTTAGCTCCTTGTAGCTGGTCAAACAAATCATTGATCATCGGCAGTGGGTACTTGTTCTTGATCTTCACCTCATTCAATGTACAATAATCAACAACCATTCTCAATGATCCATCCTTCTTCTCAACCAAGAGCACGGGGGCTCCCCACGCTGACGAACTTCGTCGAATGTATCCTTTCTCCAATAACTCCTTAATCTGCTTCTTAATCTCCTCCAGATCATTTGCGGGCATCTGGTATGGTCTCTTTGATATAGGTCCGGTGCCTGGCAACAACTCTATCAAAAACTCAATGTGTCGGTCTGGCGGCATGCTTGGTAATTTCTCTGGAAATACATCCGGGTAATCCATCACTATAGGCACTTCCTCCTGAACAACTCCCATGAGAGAATTTACTTGGGTCCTCCTCGGAGCATGCCGGGATACATACTTGATCCTTTTTCCCTCCGGGGTGGTGAGCAGAATTGACTTACTGGCGCAATCAATGTTTCCTCCATACATCGATAGCCAATCCATTCCTAGTATCACATCCAATCCTTGCGACTCTAGAATTATTAAGTCTGAGGGGAAAACATGCCTACCTATGGTCACTGGCATCTAAAAACATCCTTGGCTTGCCATATACTCCGCTCCTGGCGAGCTTACTAACATGGGTGTTGAGGGAGTCCTGGATTAAGGGGTGTCCGGATAGCCGGACTATGACCTTTGGCCGGACTGTTGCACTATGAAGATACAAGATTGAAGACTTCGTCCCGTGTCCGGATAGGACTTTCCTTGGCATGGAAGGCAAGCTTGGCAATACGGATATGTAGATCTCCTCCCATTGTAGCCGACTCTGTGTAACCCTAGCCCCCTCCCTGTCTATATAAACCGGAGGGCTTAGTCCGTAGGACAACGACAATCATACCATAGGCTAGCTTCTAGGGTTTAGCCTCTCTGATCTCGTGGTATATCTACTCTTGTACTACCCATATCATCAATATTAATCAAGCATGAGTAGGGTTTTACCTCCATCGACAGAGCCCGAACTTGGATAAAAACATTGTGTCCCATGTCTCCTGTTACCATCCGCCTAGACGCACAGTTCGGGACCCCCTACCCGAGATCCGCCGGTTTTGACACCGACATTGGTGCTTTCATTGAGAGTTCCACTGTGTCATCGCCATCAGGAAGGATGCCTCTGTAACGCCCCGAGACCGATGCTCCAGATGCCTTCCATGTTTTTTGTTGTCATTGTGTGTATTTATTTATTTGTTGCATTCATCATCGCATCATCCGCATTGCATCATCATGTTTTCATAAAACTTGCATCCGCTCGTAGTTGCCGCGTCCCCCCTTGCTTCCATTGACCGTTCCGAGACTAACATTGTTCTTCGTTTTCCCTCTTGCCTAAACCAGAGTCTCTTTGCACAGTGCATCGGCCCCTTGCCCGTGTCCGAAACCTTGCCCGAACCTGACCAGGGCAGTCGTGACCAGTGGGTCCGGATCATCACCTAACATCTATAAAACATCTCTGTTTTACTTATTTTGACTCTCTAGCCTATTTATTCACGACCGCTCGATTATGATCGGACGGATCGAATACCCCCTAACCTAATCCATTTGCTATATAAGAGGTCCAACCCTAAAATTCTAGGAGAGTTGTCCCATCCTCCAAATCCCTCCGCCGCCGCCGCCAGTTTGTCCCTCCTCGATTTCTTCGCTGCCCAACCGGTGCCCTCCACCTCTCAGCCAACCACCGAGACCACAGCCTCCGTCCATCCTTGGGATCCCCTCCCAATCCAGCCATCATCTGACCACCTCCCTCGATTTGCGTCGCCGCCCAACATCTTTCTCCAACGAGCGCAGCCACCTGCCCAAACTCCCAGAACCCACGATCCTACCGGCGGCTCCCCTGGATCCCCTCATCCAGCCATCGCCCCCGTGCCCCACGCTCGTGTTCGTCTTCCACGCACGGACGGGAGAGGAGCTCCTGATCCTTGTGGCCAAGGCAACCTCATCGCCGCTGCTCGAGCCTCCTCCGGCAGCCGTCGCCGGCAACCACCTGCTGGACCCCATCGTGCCCATCACCTTCCTCCTCTTTCTCTTTTCCTTCTTCCCGCCTCTCATCTCTCCCCTGTTTTCCTTGACAGGGAGCCGACACCCTTGCAGCGTGCTGCTGCCTCGTCCAAGCGGCGTCCTCGCCGGATCTCGCCGTCGCCGCCCCTTGCGAAGTCGCTGTCGTCGCCACGAACCCTCCTCGTCGCCTGCATCTCCTCCGGCAGCGCCACCATGATGCCCGCACGCCTCTGGCGAAGCTCCGGAGCCGAGCCGCCGTCGTCCTGTTCGACTCCCACCATCGGGGACCGGCTCCCCTCGTCAGACCTGGTGGATCCCCGCCGCCGTCCGCCGCCTGCAGACCCCATCTCGCCGAACCTCCCATCAAGCAGCGCCGCTACATCGCCTCTGCATCGAGCGCCGCTCGACCCCGCCTTGCCCGCTGCTTCTGCTGCTTCCTACAACGCCAAGCCACCCCTTCCCTGAGTCCATCCAGATCCGCCAAGTTCCGCCGTTCGCCGTGGCCGTGGAGCTCGTCGGCGTCGTCCTCGTGCCGTCCCAGCCTCGTCGCCGTTTGGCTCCTTGTCGCGGCCTCCTCTGTTCGCACGCACAAGGCCAGCGCCCAGTCTCTGCTTCGTCTCGACCGCGCCCAGTCACTCGCGTTGACCCGGCGCTCGTGTGGGCCGCGCCAGGCATGCCAGCAAGGCCGGCCCAAGCCGCTTCCCTGCCAGCATCTCCACCGCCCGGGCCAAGGCCCATGGGTGAGCTCCCCGCAGCCCCTCCTCTCTGTTGGCCCAGTTCAGCAGATTTCGGCCCGATCTGCTTTTTTTACAGATCTGTGTTTTTAGCTATTATCCAGTGTATTACAGAATTGCAGAGAACCCCCCAAGCAACATGCATATAATATCTCACAAACGGTGCATCACATGTAAAAACTTAATATATGAAAGTTGCTTAGAATTTTGTGTAGTTTCATAATATGCAACTTTCATCCATGTTTAGAATGGTTAAATTGCTGTTTGTTTAAATTTGCATAAATGCCATGTTAAAATGCTTTAATTCATAACTAATTAACCGTAACTCGGAATTTAATAAATTATATATGTAAATGGGGTGGAAAAATGCATATATTAACATGTTGCACTTTATTTTGCTGTTTAACAACATTAAAATATGCTTTAGGACAGAACAGTACCAAATTCAAAATACGCATATGAGGATATTCCGGATTTGTTGTTTGTTATCTCCGTCCTCATTTAAATTGCCTAAATAGGTAGTTTTATTATGTTTCACCTCTTGCCATGTTAAGCAACATTTAATATTGATGTGTACATAAACGGGAGTAAACTAAATAATTGAGGTGGTGTTTCGTCAATATGCAACTCGTTGCATATTGAGCTCCACTTAATTTGTAGTGTTGTTTGTTGCACTTTGCCATGCCATGCATATTTAAACCGGACATGCATCATACTCGATTGTGCATCATGCCATGTTTATGTGATGGTTGTTTACTATGTTGTTTGTTTGTTGCCGGGTTGCTTCTCTCGTTAGCTTCGGTTTCGTTCCGGAGTTGTGAGGATTCGTTCAACTTCGTCCGTTTGTCTTCTTCATGGACTCGTTCTTCTTCCTTGCGGGATCTCAGGCAAGATGACCATACCCTCGAAATCACTTCTAACTTTGCTTGCTATTTGCTCGCTCTTTTGCTATGCCTATGCTGCGATACCTACCACTTGCTTATCATGCCTCCCATATTGTCAAACCAAGCCTCTAACCCACCTTGTCCTAGCAAACCGTTGTTTGGCTATGTTACCGCTTTGCTCAGCCCCTCTTATAGCGTTGTTAGTTGCAGGTGAAGATGAAGTTTGTTCCTTGTTGGAACATGGAGATGTTGTTCCCTGATTGGAACATGTTTACTCTTGGGATATCACAATATATCTTATTTAATTAATGCATCTATATACTAGGTAAAGGGTGGAAGGCTCGGCCTTATGCCTGGTGTTTTGTTCCACTCTTGCCGCCCTAGTTTCCGTCATATCGGTGTTATGTTCCCGGATTTTGCGTCCCTAACGCGGTTGGGTGATTTATGGGACCCCCTTGACAGTTCGCTTTGAATAAAGCTTTTCCAGCAAGGCCCAACTTTGGTTTTACATTTGCCTCACCACCACCTACTTTTCCCTTGGGAGTCGCTCTCTCGAGGGTCATCTTTATTTAGCCCCCCGGGCCAATGCTTGTCTAAGTGTTGGTCCAAACTAGAGCCACTTGCGGTGCCGCCCCTAGGCAACTTGGGGTATCTTCGGTTGCCGTACGTAGTGTTCATCCGGTGTTGCCCTGAGAACGAGATATGTGCAGCTCCTATCAGGATGTCGGCGCATCGGGAGGCTTTGCTGGTCTTGTTTTATTACTGTCGAAATGTCTTGTAGCCGGGATTTCGAGACTGATCGGGTCTTCCCGGGGAGAAGGAATATCCTTCGTTGATCGCGAGAGCTTATCATGGGCTAAGTTGGGACACCCCTGCAGGGTTTGAACTTTCGAAAGCCGTGCCCGCGGTTATGTGGTAGATGGGAATTTGTTAATGACCGGTTGTAGAAAACCCGAAGTTGATCTTAATTAAAATACATCAACCATGTGTGTAATCGTGATGGTCTCTTCTCGGCGGAGTCCGGGAAGTGAACACGGTGTTGGAGTTATGCTTGACGTAGGTTGTTCTAGGATCACTTCTTGATCATAGTTCATCGACCGTGCTTTTGTCTTCTCTTCTCGTTCTCTTTTGCGTATGTTAGCCACTATATATGCTAGCCGCTTGCTGCAGCTCCACCTCATACCCCTGTCCTACCTTCAAGCTTAAATTGTCTTCATCTCGCGGGTGTGAGATTGCTGAGTCCCCGTGACTCACAGATACTTCCAAACCAGTTTGCAGGTGCCGATGAAATTGTGCAGGTGCCGCACCCGAGCTCAAGGAGGAGCTCGATGAAGATCTTGTTCATTGTGTTGTTTCATCCCAGTTGATCAGTAGTGGAGCCCAGTCGGGACGATCGGGGATCTGTGTAGCATTTGGGGTAGTCTTCTTTTATTTTGGTTCCGTAGTCGGACCTTGATTGTATCTGTATGATGTAATGCTTTACTCATGTATTGTGTGAAGTGGCGATTGTAAGCCAATTATGTATCTCTTTACCTTATGTATTACATGGGTTGTGTGAAGATTACCTCACTTGCGACATTGCTTTCAATGCGGTTATGCCTCAAAGTCGTGCTTCGACACGTGGGGGATATAGCCGCATCGAGGGCGTTACAGCCTCGTCCCGTCTTTAAAGACAACACTGTTGCTGAGGGAGCTTTGGCTGTCGGCCAAACTCTCCGGCTATGTGGTTTTCTTGTGACCGCCTGTTCGGCCGCTGCGCTGACGATGACTTCTCGGGTCATCAAAAGCAATCTTCACGTCAACTCGCAATTCGCCGAGCAGTTAGATCAAATGGAGCTCTCCTCCCTAAACGAGCTCTTGGATCGCATCGCCGCCCTGGGAGTTGATACAGACTACGATCAGATAGGGCCTAAATCCGATCGACCCTTCCTCTATCTTGAGGACTAGCTATGTCCGGATTCCCGAGCCCTCCAAACCGGATACCCGTGCTCAGGAGGACGTCTCTCAAGCCCTAAACCTAGAATCAGGCAGCGGGCCAGATTAATTGGACGGCATCCAAGAACCCGAATTTCTGAGATTGGAAACTCCTTGGCCCCTGAATCTCAGATTGGGTGAGGTTTCGGATTCAATACCGCCCACGCACCCAAGCATAAGCGATCTTTTCCAAATCAGGCAAGAGTCCCGAGAAACAATACACCATTATTGGGCCAGATTTCTCCTGGTGATGAGCAGGATCAAGGACTGCCGTGAGAAAGATGCAATCTCATTCTTCTGCAATAATTGCACGGACAAGGGAATCCTCAACGCCATAAGTCACCGTGAAATCACACGCTTTGCCGACTTGGCGTCCATAGTACGAAAGTACTGTGCGATGGAAAGTGTCTGGAAAACCAAAACAAAATTTTGGGACAATCCGGCCCTAAATACGAACCCAGTCTGAAATAAAGGGTGCATTTTCGCCAGACACCCGGGTTAAATACCAAAAAGCAAAAACCCTCTATAGGGTAGGGAACCGTACTGGAGGGATGGCTCAATGGACCATGTAAAATTCACAGTACAGAGGGCGCCGCACCAACTCATAGCCTTACAACATGTTGGATACTCCGGCAGGTAGCCAAAAGTGGCAAAGATCTTCTAATTCCAGAAGCCTAGAGCACCATCACAGGGATACCAGTACGGTATTAACGGTCTTCGAGACCTTCGCATCAAATAATATGCGAAAACGAACACTCCCAGCCTTGCTGAATTCTACCACGTGGCAATAATAAATCCATGGAGTAACATGGCTATTACTTTTAATGCCAGCGATGAACCTAAATTCCGAACAGCCCGAGCACCAGCCACATTGGTCCTTAGTCCAATAGTAGACGGCTTTCGACTCACCAAGGTACTCATGGACGGCGGCAGCGGATTAAACCTCATTTATGAAGAAACCCTTCAAAAAATGGAAATAGACTGGAACCGCATTGAGCGAAGCAGCACAACCTTTAGAGGAATAATCCCCAGTCGGGAAGCGCGCTGTACAGGAAAAATCACACTAGATGTGGTGTTCGGCACGCGGATAATTACTGGTCCAAAGAGGTTACGTTCCAAGTGGCCCCGTTCAGTAGCGGATACCATGCCCTGTTAGGGCGGGAGGCGTTTACAATCTTCCAAGCCATACCCCATTACGGGTACATGAAGCTCAAAATGCCCGGGCCCAACGGAATCATCACTCTTGCTAGTGATCCAGACATAGCACTCCGCGCCGAAAATAAGACAGCCGCAGTGGCCCTCGAGGCACTATCCGAAGCCCTAGCGGCCGAGGAACTGACTGCGCTGTGCTCCCCGGTGAACAGGGACGATGTGATACTCGATAAAAGATCCAAGTCCACCTCCTTTAAACCGGCTGACGAAATAGTCAAATTCCAAGTCCATCCAACGGACCCTACAAAAATAGCTTCCATCAGGGCACAATTAAACCCTGACATAGACGCCACACTACGAGAGTTCCTACGCGAGAACTGGGACATTTTTGCCTGGCACCCTTCAGACATGCCAGGAATCCCACGCAGGCTGGCCGAGCACAGCCTAAATATTCTAAAAGGATTCAAGCCAGTCAAGCAGGCTCTTCGGCGTTTCTATGAACCTAAGATACAAGCCATGGGAGAGGAACTAGCCAAGTTATTGGAGGACGGATTCATTAGAGAAATAAAACATCCGGACTGGCTAGCAAACTTGGTGATGGTACCAAAGAAGGACAAATCCTGGCGCCTGTGCGTCGATTTTAAGGACCTCAATAAGGCTTGCCCAAAGGATTCCTTCCCCCTCCCCCGCATTGATCAAATTATCGATGCGACAGCATGACACGATTCATTGTGTTTCCTCGACACATACGCCGGCTACCACCAAATTAAGATGGCGTAGTCTGACCAAGAAGCAATGGCGTTTATCACACCATACAACCCTTTCTGCTTCAACACAATGCCCTTTGGGCTCAAAAACACCGGCGCAACATACCATCGCATGATTCAAACATGTCTGGCAAACCAGATCGGCAAAACAGTGGAGGCATACGTAGATGATGTGGTCGTTAAAACCAAGCATGTCATATCTCTAGTAGACAACTTGAGGCTCACATTAGATAACCTCTGAGCATATGACATCAAGCTCAACCCGAAAAAATGCGTTTTCGGCGTACCAGCCGGAAAGCTCTTGGACTTCATTGTATCCGGTAGAGGAATTGAAGCAAATCCGGCCAAGATCCGAGCCCTTTCACAATTGGATATCCCAACGGACCTCAAACAAATACAAAAATTAACTGGATGCGTGGCGGCTCTAAGCCGCTTTATCTCCCGCCACGGAGAAAAGGCATTACCCCTTTATCGCCTCCTTCGGTGCACCGAACACTTCGAGTGGACGGAGGCCGCCACATCCGGACTGGAAGAAATAAAAGCCATATTGGCAACCAACCTAGTCCTGGCCGCGCCAAACATTGGCGAACCAATGCTATTATACATTGCGGCAACTCATCAAGTTGTGAGCGCAGTGCTCGTCGTCGAACGAGAAACGGACGGACATAAATTCCCCCTTCAAAAGCCGGTCTACTATGTATCCACTATCCTTACTCCATGCAAGTCACGGTACCCGCATTATCAAAAGGTAGCATACGCGGTATTCATGGCATCCCGGAAGCTGCGACACTACTTTCAAGAGTGTTCGATAATAGTAGCCTCGGAAGTGCCACTTAATGATATTATAAACAACCGCGATGCCATAGGCCGGATTGCCAAATGGGCCATTGAGCTCCTCCCGTTCGACATAACTTACAAACCGCGGCGAGCCATTAAGTTAAACTCCCTAAAGAGTACGGTGCATATTCCAACTAGATCATGCACTTCGACGGCTCCAAAATGTTGGCTGGTCTGGGGGCTGGCGTCGTCTTGACGTCCCCAACCGGAGATACAGTTCAATACGTACTCCAGATAATGTATACGGACTCCAACAACGCAGCCGAATATGAGGCCCTTCTACATGGTCTCCGGATGGCAGTATCCATGGGCACTCAACACCTAGAGGTGCGGGGGGATTCAAACCTCGCAATATCCCAAATAAATGGAGACTTCGATGCTAAGGATCTGAAAATGGCGGCTTATCGCAACGCCGTCATAAAAATGTCAGCTCGGTTCAAGGGGCTCGAATTTCACCATATAGCCCGCGAAAACAATCAAGCGGCCGACGTCCTCGCACGCATCGGCGTAAAACGTGAGGCGGTCCCACCCAACATCTTTTTGGAAAGGCTTTTCAAGCCATCCGTGGTATGGGAAGGGGACACGTGTAATAACATACCGGACCCAACTACAATGCACGATACCGAACACTCTGACATAATCGGAGGCTCTGCCACCGAAATAACATCCTCAGCCCACGTCATAATGCCAGTCATTGCCCCGTGGACAGAACCATTCCTGGCCTACTTAACTAGGCAGGAACTCCCTGAGGACCAAAACGATGCATGCTACATAGTGCGGCGACCTAAAGCCTACAGGGTCCACGAGGTAGAACTTTACAAGAAAAGCACCACCGGAGTTCTTCAAAGGTGCATCTCCGAAGAGGAAGGGCGGAAGCTACTGGCAGAAATTCATGCCGGACTCGGCGGCCACCACACCGCAGCCCAGGCCCTTGTAAGCAAGGCTTCCCATACTGGATTTTACTGGCCTACGGCCCGGAAAGACGCATTGGACCTGGTCCAACGCTGCGTGGGTTGCCAGCTTTTTGCAAACCAAAGCCATATGCCGCCCACCGCCCTCCACACAATCCCCATAACTTGGCCCTTCGCGGTCTGGGGGCTTGACATAGTTGGACCCCTTAAAGGAGGAACCCACAAGAAAAAATACTTGCTGGTCATGGTGAACAAGTTCACCAAATGGATAGAGGCCAAGCCTGTTAAGACGGCCGAATCCGGACCGGTGATAGACTTCATATCCGGGGTTGTACACCGTTATGGCATCCCCCACAACATTATCACTGATAACGGCACGAACTTCACGGCCGAAGAGGTAAAACTTTGGTGCAAAAACATGGGCATCAAGCTCGATTATGCTTCCGTCTATCACCCACAAACTAACGGTCAAGTCGAACAAGCAAATGGTCTTATCATGGGTGGCATCAAACCCATATTAGTGCGGTCCCTAAAGGAATCTGACACGCACTGGGTAGAGGAGCTCGACTCTGTACTCTGGGAGCTGCGGACCACGCCGAATTGCACCACCGGATACACACCATTCTTTATGGTATACGGCGCAGAGGCTGTTCTGCCCTGCGACATAATTCATGACTCACCTCGAGTGCGCATGTATGAAGACAGAGAAGTCGAGCTCGATTGGCAGGACAGTTTGGACGCTCTGGAGGAGGAGCGTGATGTGGCAAAGGCCCGTTCCGCAATCTATCAACAGCAGGCTCGAAGATACCAAAGCAGAGAAGTACGGGCCAAAACTTATAATGTTGGCGAATTAGTTCTATGCCTGCCGGAGAAGAAAAAGGACAAACTCAAGCCCAAATGGGAGGGTCCCTTTATTATTAACCAAGTCCTGACCGGTGGAGCATACCGTCTGCGGTATGCATCGGATAATCGACTCGAGCCGAACCCATGGAACGCAGCAAGACTCCGAAAATTCTACGCCTAGCGCCGGACTCTGTGTTCGTCTCCTTCCTCTGTCCATTTTTTATACACTATCTGTCTTATATTTCTCTCCTTCTCCCATTCTTTTCACTCACAGCCTTTAAAGGGCCAATTTGTGCCTCGTCCGCACACAACGGACGCGCCATCCGCGCTCATTATACCTGGGGGCTTCTTTAACAGAAGCTTATTTATACGGGCTTCATGCCCAACACATGCGTTATCCTTCCGCATGTACCTTTTATTCGCCATTATATGCATCGATATGACTTAAGTTTTGCCAAGCTGGGTTGCCTAGCTCTTGTATTTATGCCCTACGTTCCCGTTAATTCGGCTAGGGTATAAGGGGAGCACCTCTGCGATTGTTACTGTCGGGTCAGCCGGATGTGTACCTCAGACTGGGTGAAGCCGAAAGCTAGCATTCTTAAGAGAATATTTGGTCGGTGAACAAAAGATGATTTTTTACCTACTTTTTACATGCCCCTAGATGTTTTTTTCCTGCGATTCTTTCCACAGCACGAACATGCACTTTAGGGCATGCATACCCAGGGAAAGGAACCCCTAACGGAACTATTCTCCCTGGAAGATGTTTCTTACTAACCATGTAATATAACATAACTAGTTGGCCACTTGTCTGGTCAAGCACTAATGACCCCTACGCCTGGTTTCCACGCATGCCCCGGTTTTTTTATACCCGAGAGGGTATTCGGATTCACTCTGGACTATCGGGTCCAGAGGTCGAAGCGAAATGGTCCGCCATGACAAATGATCTACAATCCGGGTAGAAGGCATTACAAATGTCACTTGAATTACATAGTCACTATGACTGACTAAATTCTTCCTCTATACCATCCAACAGGCTGTCTAACTTACAATCCTGTTGGGAATACTTTGCGGCTAATTCTACTTGTCCATATACTAGACTAACAGGGATTTCTTTCCCATCGGGACCCACAGGTCCAACCTCGGCCATGTGGTTCGTGTCAGACTTGGTATACCACGTCTTCACTATGGCCTAGGCTTCCTTGGCACCTTGACGGTAGGCTGATATCTTCCATAATCGTAAGCGTCGCCGCGCTCCCTTCAACTTCTTCGCAAGCTCTCCAAGGCCTTCGGGCATGGAGACGGACGGCCACAAGGCCTAGGCGACGCCTTGCATCACCTACCGAACTCGTTCGTGCAGTTGTGAGAGCTCGGGAAGAAGGTCACCCGTAGAACCGGGCATTTCCTCCGCAGGACGACCTGTTAGCATACCTACAGACATAACTCTGTTAATCGACTTCTTCGCCGAACTCTTTTCCAAAGTTCGTTCAAGCACTTACTAAAAATGTCGCGTCGAAGCCGCTGATTCTCCTTCACGGAGTCCGACAGTTGAGCACGAACATCTTTTAGTTCCACGCTCAGCTGGGTGTTGGCATCCTGGAGATTATTCTTATCCTGCCTAACCTTGCTAAGCATACTCTCGCCAGCCTCTAGCTGGCGTCGGAGTTGTTGCTCGTCCGGATTTCCTCCGGCGTCATCTACAATTTCATTGTTATATTCGCACATATGCCGCACTCTATATGGTACCTATCATTTTCAATATGTCTTACCAGAAGGGGTCTTCTTGGACTTCTCTTTTGCGGCTAGTGCGGCCTGAAGTCGAGCTTTGCACTCTTCCAGCTCCTGGGACAGTTGGGTATTCTTTTCTGTATAAACATGTATAACATGTGATCCTTAAATCAGTTATTCTAACTGTTTCAAGTCTCAGGGGCTACTGATATATATAATCACCAAATTTTCTCACCCGTATGTCCTTTACATACTGATCCGTGGCTCTGGCTAGACCATTTTGAGCAGCACGGAGGTACGCACCTCCCGAGTTAAAGGCATCAAATGCCTCTTGGGAGAAAAAAGCGTCACGGAGAACGGCCCGGCGACGCCTATGGTTCATGGCACTCTCCACCTCGGAATTTGTGGCAGACAGTCTGTCCTCATCCTCTATCAGAGGAGCATCCGGCACGCGCCTCATATTCGCTTCTGCTTCCGGATCCGGCCTTGGAGCCTGACTGGTGGAGGCGTGATTGGCGACCTCTCCGGATATAGTCCGGCGAGCTTTCTTTTTCCTAAAGAAAGCACGGGCGTTAGTATGCCTCTGAGAATGATATCTTGGAGTAAGATGGCGCGCCATACCGCTGCGCCGGTGTCTTAGTTCGGACTGCATTTCTTTTCAGCCTGCCTGGCCTCGCAGCCCCTTGTAGGCTAGTCGCCGCGGGCTCGGCCTGACGTCCCAGGGGCCTCCCCTGCAAAACACCGTTGGTATACGGTAAACAAAAATACGCAAGGACGGATCCTTTTCAAAGTGCTGGGACTTCGGTTTTAGTTACCTGTGAGGCTAGAAGCAGCCCAGGGTATGTCGAGGGATATCTGCCTCCACGAGCACCTATGGGGACGGAGCCCCTTGTCGGTTCGGCGGGGGGCGGAGGTTGCACAAAGAGCAGATCTAGGCGACACACACACACAAAGATTTTACCCAGCTTCGGGCCGCATGGATGCGTAAAACCCTACTGCTGCATGTCTGGTTGATTGGAGTTCTTGCTCTGGAGCGCAAGAAGCTACAGTAAGCTGGAGCAGGACGTAGACGAGGGTCTACTGAGCGTCCTCCTGGTTTTCTGTTCTCCTCTAGTGTTCGATCTCTCTCTCCGGGTCTCGATCCCCCTCTACGTACGCATGGGCCTCCTTTTATATGCTAAGGGGTTTCCCACAGGTAGCGACGTAGGTGAGGGTAAAAATGGCAAGGAACTGTGCGAACAGTGGCCGCAAAGTGCTACCGCACCTAACTCTGACGGCGGGGGACAAAGGCATTAAATGCCCGTCTGGA
Organism: Aegilops umbellulata; assembly: GCA_032464435.1. Taxonomy (NCBI): domain Eukaryota; kingdom Viridiplantae; phylum Streptophyta; class Magnoliopsida; order Poales; family Poaceae; genus Aegilops; species Aegilops umbellulata. The sequence continues at coordinate 251,114,360 of CP136056.1, forward strand.
TCGCCTGAACAGTGCTGAGGCGGACCGTTAGGGGCGCCTCTGCTGGCCACGGGGGCGGCTCCGCCAACGTCGCATGCCATGCGCGCCCCAGGTTGCGCGGCGCCCCGCCACGTGTCTCCGGGGAAGCTCCAGAGCGACGCGTGGGCAGGTGAGCTGGAGCGCATGCCTGAGATGGTGGTTTGCCGCGGCAAGTGGCTTGCCGCGGCGGTTGTCTTGCCGCACCTGAGAGCTTGCCGCTCGTCAGGCCTTGCCGAGGCGCGTGGAGCGCCGCGGCGGGCTTCTCTTGGGGTGCCTTGGCTTGGCCGCCCCGGCGAGCTCCTCCCGCCGGGGCCTTGGTGCTTCGGCTTGGTCGTCCCGGCAAGCTCCTCTTGCCGGGGCCTTGTCGCCTTGGCCCGGCAAGCTCCTCTTGCCGGGGCTCGCCTTCTCGGCCCGGCAAGCTCCTCTTGCCGGGGCTTGGTCTTCTAGGCTCGATCACTTGGCCTTCGTCCGTCCCAGAAAGGGCCGTGGAGACTCTTGTCGCTCCCCTGGCCGACCTTGCCGCGGGACGCTACTACTGCCCGTGCACAAGTTCGGTGTACTGAGGTACCCCTACTTTAGTACACCGACAGGAGCCCCCGGGTCTGGGCCATACACGGTGCCGAGCGTTGTTGGGCCAGGCCCTAACAGTGCACGGGCACGCGTGGCCTGGGTTGCGCTGCTCCTTAACTCCATGCTCGTCGCGCCCTCCCCAAGTGGCGCGCGCTTATCGCGGCGTCGTGGGGGGGCGAGGCGTGCGAGACGTGCGTGACGTGGGTGGCGTGCGCGGGGGTTGTGGCCCGCAGGCATGCGTCACGTCGGGCACGACTCCTTTATTTGGAAAGGCAGAACGTCCGCCCCCGCTCCTTCCCCCCTTTATAAGCGGAGGGGAACAGGGGCAGCTCGCCATTCCGCCGGTTGCTGTTCCTTGAAAATCTCCGCCACTTCCTCCTCACCAGAGAAAGCAGCGATTCGCATTTGCAGCCCCCGGCGCCGCCAAGGACTCCAAGGCTGTCCTCGAGCTGAAGCTGGACACCCTGGCCAAGGCGCTGGAGAGCGCCAAGGAGCAGGAAGCGGCCTTGCGGAAGGAGGTTGCTGGCAACGAGGAGCTGTTGAAAAGCGCCGCTGTTACCCAGAACGCCTTCCGGGAGACGGTGGAGCGGTGGACGGAAGGCGTCGTCGACATCGCCACCACCATCGACCAGGAGCTGAAGCTGCTGGGGATGGAGGGCCACGAGTACCCCTCCGGCGAGGACGTCCAGCCGAGCGCCAAGCTCACTTCCTTCTTCAAGGGCTTGGTGGGGGTGCTCCGGCACCTCCGGGAATCGATCCCAGAACAGCTGGCCGAGGAGACGCGGGAAGCCGTCTCCGGGGCCCTCGAGAGGGTGTCGGTGAAGATCGTCCTCCGCAACCCCACCATCAGGCTCACCAACGTCCTCAGGCACTTGTCGGAAGACGCCGACCTGACGGAGATCAGGGCCCTCGTCACCCCTATTGTGGAAAGGGTGGCGGGGATCAGGCGGGTCGAGGGCGACCGCGCGGATTAGGCCGCCCACCTCTTTCTTTTCTTCCCTTGTCGCCGCTGAGCATGTCATAGAAACAGCTGGTTAGAGCAGCGACAAGTCATTCTGTAATATAACTTTTATCTTAGGCAGTTCATTGCGCTGTTATCTCCCTCGTTCGACCTTGTGCTTCGTACGTTCACGCCCTACGCTTCCGGGAACTTGTCGGTGAAAGTCTCCGCCTTGCCACGGGTGCCGAGTGCGGGACATCGGCAACCCGCTGACGGGGCTTCCACCGGCAAGAAACCTTGCCGCGGCTGGCGCAACTCACTTAAATGTTGATCAGGCTCAGGGCGAGGTAGGTGTGGCGACTGTAGTCGCGGCACACTCAAGCTGCCGAGCGAGCTCGAAACAAGTAAGGACGCTACTCGGGATGTAGCACACTTAAGTCGTTGAGCGGACTCGAAACGAAATAAGGGCGCAACCAGCCACGAGCCGGCCCCTCCGCGCACAAGTTTCCCATACGAAGCTCGGCCGTTCGAGGAAGATAACTTAAGAATAAAAAGGAGCTTAATTGCTCAAACTTTGGCAACTTAGCTTCTCTGTCGTTTGCAGCCTGGCAAGGCGCAGCTTCCTCGGGTGACGCCCAGCCTATCCTGTCATCCCCCCTTCTCGCGGTAAGGGAATAACGAAGGCTCGGGGCCTTGCGGCCTGCCATCGCTTGCCGGGGTCGAGTGCTGCACAATCGTGTCGAGTGATGCATGCGCCAAGCGGAGAGGCGCGAAATCGACAAGATGTGCGGGGCACATAAGCTATGCTCGGGACCTGCGCCCGCCTCTGTACCAAGGATTACATGCAACTGCGGCAAGACTTGGATAGAGGGGATGGCCGACGGAACGGGTTCCGACTGCCGCGCTGGCAAGGTTCCTCCCACGGTCGGCGTCGACTCGTTTGGATCTTGGCGGCCTGGGCTCGCCGAAGAACGAGGTCGCCTTTCCCGCAACTTCCGGTGCTAACTTCTGCGGCTACGGGAGCGGCGCAGAGTTTGCTGGAGGCGAGAAACTCGCTCAGCGGCCGGAAGGCGGTCCTCCTCAAGGAGCAGCTGCTCTTGCCCGGACTCTGCGCGAGTGGGTACTCGAGGAGGGCCGTGCGAAAGTCCGTGAGGAGGAATGCCTCCGCCTCGCGGGTCGGAACCGAAAGGTTCCTGGCCATACCTGAGCTTGCCTGTGGTCGCCAAATCTGGTTCGCACAACCTCGACGCACCCCCTACCTGGCGCGCCAGAGATGTCAGGGGATATCTGCCTCCACGAGCACCTATGGGGACGGAGCCCCTTGTCGGTTCGGCGGGGGGCGGAGGTTGCACAAAGAGCAGATCGAGGCGACACACACACACACAAAGATTTTACCCAGCTTCGGGCCGCATGGATGCGTAAAACCCTACTGCTACATGTCTAGTTGATTGGAGTTCTTGCTCTGGAGCGCAAGAAGCTACAGTAAGCTGGAGCAGGACGTAGACGAGTGTCTACTGAGCGTCCTCCTGGTTTTCTGTTCTCCTCTAGGGTTCGATCTCTCTCTCCGGGTCTCGATCCCCCTCTACGCACGCATGGGCCTCCTTTTATATGCTAAGGGGTTTCCCACAGGTAGCGACGCAGGTGAGGGTAAAAATGGCAAGGAACTGTGCGAACAGTGGCCGCACAGTGCTATCGCACCTACCTCTAACGACGGGGGACAAAGGCATTAAATGCCTGTCTGGATCGCCTGAACAGTGCTGAGGCGGACCGTTAGGGGCGCCACCGCTGGCCACGGGGGCGGCTCTGCCAACGTCGCATGCCATGCGCGCCCCAGGTTGCGCGGCGCCCCGCCACGTGTCTCCGGGGAAGCTCCAGAGCGACGCGTGGGCAGGTGAGCTGGAGCGCATGCCTAAGGTGGTGGTTTGCCGCGGCAAGTGGCTTGCCGCGGCGGTTGTCTTGCCGCACTTGAGAGCTTGCCGCTCGTCAGGCCTTGCCGAGGCGCGAGGAGCGCCGCGGCGGGCTTCTCTTGGGGTGCCTTGGCTTGGCCTCCCCGGCGAGCTCCTCCCGCCGGGGCCTTGGTGCTTCGGCTTGGTCGTCCCGGCAAGCTCCTCTTGCCGGGGCCTTGTCGCCTTGGCCCGGCAAGCTCCTCTTGCCGGGGCTCGCCTTCTCGGCCCGGCAAGCTCCTCTTGCCGGGGCTTGGTCTTCTAGGCTCGATCACTTGGCCTTCGTCCGGCCCAGAAAGGGCCGTGGAGACTCTTGTCGCTCCCCTGGCCGGCCTTGCCGCGGGACGCTACTACTGCCCGTGCACAAGTTCGGGGTACTGAGGTACCCCTACTTTAGTACACCGACAGGGTAATCCGTCGTAATGGCCACCAAAGCATTGTTGTTGCTTAATTGGTAAAATACCCTATCGATTAGCTCCACTGATATGTTCGGATCCTCTTGGGAGGCCGGGTCGAGGGACCGCTCCAGATCCTCGGGTTGTGGAGGAGGGATGTTTATCTCCCTTACGGCCTTACGCAGCTCCTGCGTTGGAATCGCAAGATGAAATACTTAACTATGGGAATATGGAACGGATGGGCAAGAAAAAGTATCAACTTACCCAGCTCAGAGGATTGTACATAGAAAATCCGCCCTGTGGATTATCGCGGAGGAATTCCTCCTCTTCTCCCTTGTACAAATTGGACAAGATCTTTGCTAGAGCAGCGACTGAGTCCGGCCCCTTGTGGCCGCAGCGGGTGGCCTCATCCTCCCCGTTGAAATCCCACATGGGGTGGCCTCTATACTGAAGCGGCTGCACCCCCCGCATAATGCATATGGCCATGGCCTCGATCATGGTCAATCCGGATTGAGCTAGCGACCTTATTCGGCTCATCAGGTAAAGAACGTCCGTGTCATCTTCCTCCCGGGGGCTCCGTGGACGCCAGCTCAGGCGCTTCTTCAAAGGAGCATTGTTAACTCAGGAAGGCTGATCCAGATAGGATCCGGGAGGGGGACATCTTCTATATAAAACCATTCTGAAGGCGAGTCTTCGGACGTCTTCTTTGGGGTTCCAGATAGATATCCGGTCCCGGCGATGCGCCACACTTCGGCTCCGCCCACTTGATATATTGACCCCTTCTGAGAACGGGGCACAAGGCAGAACAGCTTCTTCCACGGCGCGAAGTGAGCCTCGCAGCCCAAAAACATCTCGCAAAGGGCTACGAAGCCCGCAATATGCAGTATGGAGGAAGGCGTAAGACTGTGCAACTGGAGGCCGTAGAACTCCAGGAGCCCTCGGAGAAACGGATGAATTGGAAATCCGAGCACTCTTATCAAATGAGGGACAAGGCATACCAGCTCTCCCTTGGAGGGGTTGGGAAGGCTCCCGCTTGCTCTCCGCCAATATAGGTGGCGAGCCCGGCTCGAACCGGGACCATGTATGCAGGGGGAGAAATCCCTTGGTCTGAAGCGTCACTAGTTTGATGTGCGGGACGAAACATCTCTCCCAATCTCCGGGCTTGGGGCTGGGGGAGCGAGAAGAGGAGCTGCGTCGACCGGCCATGATGGAATGGATCTCTGTCGGGTGCGCTCTGATGAATGCTCGCTAAGGGAGGATGTTGTGATTTGGATCTGAATCCTCGTCTCTTTAATAGGCAACTCATTTACATAGCTAGGGGGGTAAATGCAAAAACACCCTGGCTCTTCACATTCGCTTGACACGTGGAAATTGGCCATTATTGGGTGCGGAAGCCAAGGAGCACAGCATTCACGAGAAGCCGGACACTATGTAACGGGTATTCGGAATTTGGAGGAGAACCCGCCTTGCAATGCCGAAGACAATCTGCGCGCCGGACTCATCGTCATTGAAGCCTGGTTCGGGGGCTACTGAGGGAGTCCTGGATTAGGGGGTGTCCGGATAGCCAGACTATGACCTTTGGCCGGACTGTTGGACTATGAAGATACAAGATTGAAGACTTCGTCTCGTGTCCGGATGGGACTTTCCTTGCCGTGGAAGGCAAGCTTGGCAATACGGATATGTAGATCTCCTCCCATTGTAACCGACTCTGTGTAACCCTAGCACCCTCCGGTGTCTATTTAAACCGGAGGGTTTAGTCCGTAGGACAACGACAATCATACCATAGGCTAGCTTCTAGGGTTTGGCCTCTCTGATCTCATGGTAGATCTACTCTTGTACTACCCATATCATCAATATTAATCAAGCAGGAGTAGGGTTTTACCTCCATCGAGAGGGCCCGCACCTGGGTAAAAACATCGTGTCCCTTATCTCCTGTTACCATCCGCCTAGATGCATAGTTCGGGACCCCCTACCCGAGATCCGCCGGTTTTGACACCGACAGGTGTTGTCGTGGAATTGTCACGGTAGATGTCCTAGTGTGAGGACTTAGTCGTGGAGCCATCGCAATGAAGTTAGCTTAAAGGGGTTAAACAGGACAAAGGACACAAGGAGTTTATACTAGTTCGGCCCCTTGCTGTGAAGGTAAAGGCCTAATCCAGTTTGAGGTGGTATTGCTAGGGCTTCGATGACCAGGGAGCGAATACGCTAAGCCTGGCTCTCGATCTGTTGTTTCTTGTCCCCAAACCGCCGTCGGGTCGTCCCTTTATATACATAGGTTGGCACTCGGCAGTTCATAGAATCCCGTCCGGCTCATAAACGTGTTCGGCTCAGTTTATACTCTTTCCTATCTTACAATACAAGTCATACATCTTATGGCGGTTTACATCTTTGGGCCCTAATCCACCTTTGGGCGTTGGGCCTTACTATCAAGCCTCCTTCATAAAGCGCCATCTACCATGTCTTCACGGGTTTCAAATATGGGTAAGTCACTATGAGCATAACCCGGCCCCTCCTAGGGCGGTTTATACTCAATAGTTATATCCCCAACATTAGGCCCCAGGTTGATTTGAACTTGTTCATGTCAATCTTCAACACTTAGGAAAATTCTTTCTTCAACCCCTTCACAAAATCCTTGCAACTCGTCATGACATCATCTTCCAAGATCATGGTAATCCGTCGTGACGTCACCTGTTTAAATAATCATATATACATCACCCTTTTTAATGAGCCTCCGAAGATCGAGGCGACATCCCTGTCACATATCTGATTTGGGGCACCTCGATTCCCATGCATGTCACTTATCCATTCACATTATAAATAAGGCCGAGGGTCTCTTTCACTTTCCCCCCTCGTGCCTCCTCACTTCATCTTCTTCCTTGCGTCGACCTAGCGCTCAGGCTCAGCCGCCACCACCAAGTCTCGTCCTCGACCTCTACTCTGGCCGCTGCATCACCGTAAACGTACCAGAAACTCGCGGCGCCTCTCCGCTGTTTCATCAGCATCAGTAAGCCTTCTTTCCTTCCGCAATAGATCTATCATTAGGGTTTCAATGTTCATCGGTGTTCGTCGGTATTCATCGCTGTGCAATGGCTCTTTGATTCAAACCTTGATATTTATCTTGTACAGCGATAGCGGTAGCTGTCGGTGTCAAAACCGGCGGATCTCGGGTAGGGGGTCCCGAACTGTGCGTCTAGGCGGATGGTAACAGGAGACAAGGGACACGAAGTTTTACCCAGGTTCGGGCCCTCTCGATGGAGGTAAAACCCTATGTCCTGCTTGATTAATATTGATAATATGGGTAGTACAAGAGTAGATCTACCACAAGATCAAGGAGGCTAAACCCTAGAAGCTAGCGTATGGTATGATTGTTGTATGTTGTCCTACGGATTAAAGCCCTCCGGTTTATATAGACACCAGAGAGGGTTAGGGTTACACAAAGTCGGTTACAATGGTAGGAGATCTAAATATCCGCATCGCCAAGCTTGCCTTCCACGCCAAGGAAAGTCCCTTCCGGACACGGGACGAAGTCTTCAATCTTGTATCTTCATAGTGCAGGAGTCCGGCTGAAGGTATAGTCCGGCCATCCGGACACCCCCTAATCCAGGACTCCCTCAGTAGCCCCTGAACCAGGCTTCAATGACGACAAGTCCAGCGCGCAGATTGTCTTCGGCATTGCAAGGCGGGTTCCTCCTCCAAGTACTTCATAGAAGATTTTGGACACAAAAGACAGTGTCCGACCCTGCAAAATAAGTTTCCACATATTGCCATATAGAGAATAATATTTACACAAATCTAATCTTCTGACGTATTTAGTAGCGTGACATCACACCACGGCCAAGTCTTTATTCGAATCGTTTTTACTCCCCCACCTCAACGCATTTCGCGAGGCGGTTTCCTTGGCACGTCTTGCCAAAGCAGAGATCGTGTCCCCTCATTTACGGGATTCTCATCAATACGGACGTGGGTAACCCAACCGCGCCATTTATCATGGCGCTTGGGAGATAAGCAAGTTTTACCAGGCTGGTGGGGACGCTTAGCCGCATCCGCCCATATAAAGGGATAAGGATCCACCTTTTCACCTACGCCATCTTCCTCCTTTGCCTATCCATCTTCCGCGCACTCGAGCTCCAACGCCCAAGCCCGCACTTCCCACCTCAACCTTCTCCAGTCATGTCCGGAGCGGGAGGCAAGTGGATGGCCTCCTCCGTTACGGAGGGACATGTCAAAAAACTGAGGAAAGCTGGATACTTGTCTAACGACATTGCGCACCGGCTTCCCGAAGAGGGGCAGCTCCTTCCCACCCCAAGGCCCCATGAGAGGGTAGTATTCCTTCCCCATTTCCTCCACAGGCTGGGCTTTCCTCTCCACCCGTTCGTCCGGGGTCTCATGTTCTACTATGGCCTAGATTTCCACGATCTGGCCCCGAACTTCGTCCTCAACATCTCGGCGTTTATCGTCGTGTGTGAGGCTTTCCTCTGCATCCGCCCCCATTTCGGCCTATGGCTCAAGACTTTCAACGTCAAGCCTAAGGTGGTGCGCGGCAACTAGGCGGAGTGCGGAGGTGCCATGGCGGGCAAGATAGCTAACATCCTATGGCTCGAGGGATCCTTTGTGGAAACCCTGAAGGGGTGGCAATCGGGGTGGTTTTACATCACCGAGCCGCGCGACCCTGAGTGGGTCGCAGCCCCCGAGTTCTGGTCCAGACCCCCTACGTGGCTCACGTCTTGGAAAGAGACGGGCCCGTCGTGGGGCAACCAAGGAGAAGTAACCGGACTGCAAAAATGCATCCAAACCCTGGTGAACAAGCAGCTCAAGCTTGTCAATGTAGTCCAGGTTATGCTCGTCCGCCGGATCCTCCCGTGTCAGCAACGGGGCTTCAATTTGTGGGAGTTCGACCCGGCGCAGCACCCAACCCTGAGCAGGCTCTTCGACACAACGTACGAAGACGCCTGGAAGGTGCTATCCAAAGGCGCCGAGGCTCCCGCATCCGCATCCGAGGACCGCGGATTCAGCACGCAGCTTCCCGCTAGTGCGGTAAGCTATTTTTACCTTTTACAGGATGTTGGCTTTGCGTAGTTTGACTCTATGCGGGATCTAAACTCCCTTTCCTTTGACAGGATTGGCTGGCGAAGTCCGGACAGATCGACTGTTTGGCACCTTTGCCCGAAGACCCAGCCGATGCTCGCTTAGCGAAGCTGCTGGCTCCGGCACCCTATGTGGTGCCGGAGAAGAAGGCCAAGAAGAGGGCCACAGGGACTCGAAAGAGTTCCCGGCGCTAGGAGGTGTCGGATTCTTCATCCGACGAATCCGAGACGCGCTCCTCCCATGAAAACGAGGAGGAGGAAGAAGAAACCTCTCCCCCTCCAGCGGGGGAGGAAAGAAAAGGAAGGCCGCCCCGACCGGGGAGTCCGAAGGGCCCAAGAAGGGCAAAACCCTTCATCTGGACTACCCCGCCAATGCCGACGACGATGAAGAGGAGTGACCGTGCAGGGCCAAGCATCCGGCGGAATCGTAAGCATCCGGGCACCCGAGTAATTCATAGCATTCCTTTATTGCACAGCCTTTCCTTATGTCGAATATATCTATGGAGTCCGCCCAAAGATGGGCTCGACGAGTCGTCGAGCGGCTCCCTGGATTCGTCGGACGTGAACTCCCTTCAGGCAGCTACCTCCCCCCGCCCTACGGACGACGCCGAAGCGTTGTCTCAACAGGTTCCAGGCCAGGAGGAGGTGGTCCTGGGGGCGCCACAAGGCGACCTCCTGGACTCCAGGAGTAAAGGGGGTAAAACCCCCCAGGGCTCCAAGTCCGGCTTTGAGCCGGACACCGCGCCGGAATCGTCAACGGTTCCGGACCACGGTAGGCAAACTCCTTCCAAGAGGAGCAAGCCTACTGAGCCGGCGGCCCCCGTCCAACCGGAGGCGCTGGATAATCTGCTGGAGGTGCTTAACGGCGCCTCCATCGACGAGGAGCACCGCACTATTATGAGTGCGGTGATCCAGAAGGTTCAGTCCGCCAAGAGCAGACTGACTGAAGCTTGTGCCAGCCTTCTAACTGGCTTCGAGGTAAGTACAGAATATATAAAAAATATTACCGCATAGACAGTAGCCCCTGATGCTCTGTTTGGCGTTCGGAAAGAAAAGCCGAATAGAGAATCTAATAAAATTTGCAGGAGTCTAACAGAAAGAGAGTCCATATGCGTATGTAGGCTTCGCTGCTGGCGACCGCCGCACTGACTGCGGAGGTGAGCACACTGAAGCAGGGCCTCGAGCGGACCGAGCAAGAGCTCGACCTTGCCAAACGGCAGCTCGAGGAGAAAGAAGGTAAGAAATACCTTATATAAAAAGAAAATATAAAAGTGCAATTGCAAAAATATGACAGGATTAACATGGTTATTGTAGGGGCCACAACTGAGGTGGCGACCCTCAAGCAAGCGCTGGCCGAGGCCAAGAAGAAAGCGGTCGCGAAGCGCGCCGAGCGGGAGAAATATGAGGCGCAAGTTGGCGAGGTACGGCAAGAGCTCCAGGTTCTCATGGAAAAACATGAGAGTTTGGAGCTTGACTCAAAGACGCGAGCGTCCGAGCTCGCGACGGCTATTGAAAATGCCAAATCTGCCAACGCCGAATCCCAGAAGGCCCTCCAGGAGTTGGATGCGGTGAAAAAGATAGCGGCGGGTAAGGCATTCTTTATGCAAAGCAAACATGTAAAAGTGAGCTTCTTGTTACTTACCCGAATTCGGAGCTCTCCAGGAGCATTCGCAGATCTTCCCCGTAGCGTGTCCGATGCCGCCGCATTCTACCGAGCCGAGGAGGGCAGATCGACGGAGAAGGTGTTCTGGTCTCAGTATGCTGAGGCCGGACACCCAGTGCCCCTGAGAGACCAGCTGAAGCAGCTGGTCGAGCTCCACAAGGCGGACGAACAGGCCATGAAGGGCCTCATAGTTCGGTTGTGGCCTAGAGAGGCTCTGCCTGGGAGCTACTTCGGGCTGGTGCGGCGGCTGGTGGAGGCCTGTCCAAGGCTCGAGGTCATCAAGCACTCCGTTTGCATTGAAGGTGCCCGTAGAGCCCTTGCCCGCGCTAAGGTGCACTGGGGCAAGTTGGATGGTGAGAAGCTTGTGAAGGACGGGCCACCGTCGGGGAAGGAGCATCGCAAGCCCGAGAACTATTATAAGGACGTTCTGAAGGGTGCCCGCCTTGTGGCGGATGAATGTTCCATGGATGTAATTTTGGAGTAAACTCGCTCGTGTTATCCTGTGCGCTGAAAACTTGTTCATGTGCGCTTAAGCAATGCATTTTGAATTTAAAATATTACCTTCTGTGCGGCCGTTTATCAAATTTGAGAGATGGCGAGTCGTCGGCTTCTGCCCCCATGCCACTAGTGCTAGGGTGTTCGGGGGAAACCTGAGCGCTCTTTTTCCCATGTATGGGTCCTTCGAGGGAGGCGCTCAGCACAACGAACAAGGCAATCGGACTATAGTGCTTGAACACTCTCACTTAGCCATAGAATTCTATAATTTTAAATTTCGGCGAAGCCCCTAGTGTTCGGAAGACCGAGTTCGGGGTGCTATCCACGCCTTTGGACGGACAAAGCCGACTCCTCGCTCTAAGCAGCATAAGTCTTTAGGGACTCGAAAAACCTCTCGAACAACGACCAGTCTCTCGCTTCATCATGACCGTCAGTTTTAGCTTTCTCTACTGAGGTGCTCCGCCCAGCTCAACTGGGGCACAATCGCAGTAGTTCTCCTAGTGCTACCTTAGCCGATACAACAGAACGTAAGGCACCAAAACATAGGAGCCGGGCAAACCCAACTATTGACCCAAGACATGATTCGGAGCTGATGCATATAATGTTATAAGTACGGGTGCCGCACTTGTTAAAGTGTTCGGACTTCTCACACCATATAAGGGGGGTACTGAAGCCCCTGGCGTATTGACCGTACCAAAGTGTACGGGTGCAACATGTCGTTAATGAACATATATTTGTAAAAAATAGTAATGCGAAAGTAGACAAAAGCTATGCATTGTTTATAGAAAGGCTGGATCGAAGCAAAACGATACAAATAGTGCGATAAGCAAAAGCGGGACTATTTAACATGTCCTTTCCAGGGGCAGGCTGCGGAATAGTATGCAAAACAGGTATACTGCTCGTGATAGAGACCACCTGGGAGTTATATAATGCGGCGTAGCTTTTCTGCTGCCCTGGTTCTTGCATCGTTTGAGCGGCAATTGGATTGCCGAACAGGTCTTCCAAAGTATGGAGTCCTGAAAGTAAGAGAAAATAAAGAAATCGGCAGCCCCTAGTGCGGTTTAAGCCGTGTTTCGGGCGTGCCGTGATGGTGCCCCTCCCCCTGTGCCCATGGTATTTCGAGAGCGTAGTTATGTATGCGAGGCACTGGTTTCGCTAGTTCGCGAGAGCTGGGGTTGGGGCCGCGTTGCTACACCTGCTCGGAACGTGCCAGGCGGTCTTGTTGTAGGTTACTCCGGACGCACTTGACAATGTCCGGACGTTTAACGGCCGGACTGGAGAGCTGCCTTGAGAGGCTTCTTTGTACTTCCACTGCGAGGGCCGGCGTGTGCTCCTCCGTTCAGAGGGAGCATTCGGTGTTTCCATTGACCGTGATTACTCCTCGAGGGCCTGGCATCTTGAGCTTAAGGTATGCGTAGTGCGGCACCGCATTGAACTCTGCGAATGCGGTTCGCCCGAGCAGTGCGTGATAGCCATTGCGGAACGGGACTATGTCGAAGATTAACTCCTCGCTTCGGAAATTGTCCGGAGATCCGAAGACCACTTCAAGTGTGACTGAGCCTGTACAGTTGGCCTCTACACCTAGTATGATGCCTTTAAAGGTCGTTTTGGTGGGCTTAATCCTCGAGGGATCTATGCCCATTTTCCACACTGTATCCTGGTAAAGCAGGTTCAGGCTGCTGCCGCCGTCCATAAGGACTCTTGTGAGATGAAATCTGTCAATGATTGGGTCTAGAACCAATGCGGCAAATCCGCCATGACGGGTGCTAGTGGGGTGGTCCCTTCGATCGAAGGTGATCGGGTAGGAAGACCATGGGTTGTACTTTGGGGCGACTGGCTCCATCGCATATACGTCCCTTAACGCACGCTTCCGCTCCCTCTTGGGGATGTGGGTTGCGTATATCATATTCACCGTCCGCACTTGTGGGGGAAAACCCTTCTGTCCATTGTTGTTCGGCGGCCGGGGCTCCTCCTCGTCATCGCTACGCAGCCCCTTGCCTCTATTTTCGGCATTTAGCTTGCCTGGCTGCTTGAACACCCAACAATCTCTGTTGGTGTGATTGGCTGGCTTTTCGGGGGTGCCATGTATTTGGCACAAGCGGTCGAGTATTCGGTCCAACTGGACGGGCCCTGAGTATTTCTTTTGAATGGCTTTTTCCGCTGACCGGATTTATAGCCTCTGAATCCGGCATTGACTGCTGTATCCTCGTTGCTGTCGCTGTTAACGCGGCGTTTTTGCTTGTTCCGACGCGACCTGCCACTGTTGTCCTTGGTGTCTGAATTACCAAGGCTCTTGGTCAAGTTATTGCTACGAGCTAGCTAGCTGTCTTCTCCCGCGCAAAAGCGGGTCATGAGCGTCGTGAGTGCTGCCATGGATTTCGGCTTTTCCTGTCCAAGGTGCCGGGCAAGCCACTCGTCGCGGATATTATGCTTGAAGGCTGCTAGGGCCTCAGCATCCGGACAATCGACTATTTGGTTTTTCTTTGTTAGGAACCGTGTCCAGAATTGCGTGGCCGATTCCTCTGCTGCTGAATTATGTGGCTTAGGTCATCAGCTTCTGGTGGTCGCACATAGGTGCCCTGGAAATTGTCGAGGAATACGGCTTCCAGGTCCTCCCAACACCCGATTGATTCTGCTGGCAAGCTGTTAAGCCAATGTCGAGCTGGTCCCTTGAGTTTGAGTGGGAGGTATTTGATGGCGTGTAGATCGTCGCCACGGGCCATGTGGATATGAAGGAGATAATCCTCGATCCATACTGCGGGATCTGTTGTGCCATCGTATGATTCGATGTTCATGGGTTTGAAACCCTCAGGGATTTGATGATCCATTACTTCATCTGTGAAGCATAGGGGGTGTGCGGCACCTCTGTATTGGGCTATATCATGACGCAGCTCAAATGAGCTTTGTCTATTGTGTCCGGCCCGGCTGGATTTATTATATCCGGAGTGACGATCACCGTCACGTGTCGTGGGGCGTCCGCGCGATCCATAGATCGATCTTGTTTGCTTTGCCTTGTCCTCCAATATATCTCGCAGATCTGGCGCATTTTCCCATGCCTTAAAATGTTTTGAACGACGTCGGGGTGCGGCTTGAGTGGAGGGCCGAGAGGCCTCTCTGTCGCGGCCATGAGGTGGCCGATCGGCCGTATCATGCGCTGGTGATGTAGGTTTAGGTGCTTCCTCCTCTAATCGGGGTAGCAGCCTGCGCTTGGGGTAGCTCTTGGAGGGGCGTTCGAGTTCATACTCTTCGGCCGCAAGGACTTCAGTCCATCTGTCGGCTAGCAAATCTTGATCATCTCTAAGCTATTGCTGTTTTTTCTTAAAGCTGCTTGCCGTGGCCATAAGCCTGCGTTTGAAACGCTCTTGTTCGACGGGATCCTCTGGCACGACGAATTCGTCGTCGTCGAGGCTTGCCTCGTCTTCGGAGGGAGGCATATAATTATCATCCTCAACCTCTCTGTCTGCCTCTCTCTCGTGAGGGCTGGCTTCTCCATCCTCCTGCGCTGAATCTTGCTGGAGGGGGAGTTCTTCGGCGCTATCCGGAGTATTATTATCTCCTGTGCCGGAATCACCGTTTTTTCTTTGGCGGGATTTAGAGCGGCGCCGCTGACGCCGGCGCTTAGGATGTTTCTTGGAGGGGTCATCCCCCGCTGTTCCATCGCCATATCCTTCTTTTGGTGTATCCACCATGTATTTGCCATACGACGAGGTGGCTTTCCAGTGCCCTATAGGTGCTGGTTCTTGGTCGTCTCCTACATCGGCGTCCATACCGTCGATGTCTTCAGAGTCGAAGTCGAGCGTGTCGGTTAAATCATCGACAGTGGCTACAAAGTGGGTGGTGGGTGGGCTTTGAATTTCTTCGTCATCCGTATCCCAACCTTGCTGACCATAGTTTGGCTAGGGCTCTCCTGATAAAGAGAGAGACTTTAATGACTTCAGAATATCGCCAAAGGGAGAGTGCTGAAAGATGTCCGCGGTGGTAAACTCAATGATCGGCGCCCAATCGGATTCGATCGGCAGGGGCGCGGAGGGCTTGGAGTCCGGAGAGGAGTCCGGCCCCACGGAGTCACGGGCCTTGCGGAGTGCGGGGCTGGTGTTCGGCTCGATCGCCGTTGGGATCGCAGCCCCCGAGGCGGCGTCCAACCACTCGTCCTCGATCGGCGTAGTTGGTTCCGAATCAAGGGTCGGAACCGATGCGTGCGCGGCCTCCAGGGCACTGTTTGGCGGCAAAGCTAGATCATGCCCATCGTGACAGTGCGGCGCGCTTGGCTGTGGCTCGAATCCGTCAAAGATCAAGTCCCCGCGGACGTCAGCCGTGTAGTTTAAACTTCCAAATCTGACCTGATGGCCAGGGGCGTAGCTTTCGATCTGTTCCAGATGGCCAAGCGAATTGGCCCGCAGTGCGAAGACGCCGAAGACGAAGATCTGTCCTGGGAGAAAAGTCTCACCCTGGACTGCATCATTATTGATGATCGGAGGAGCCATCGGGCCTAAAAGCGACGACACAGAGGAACTCTCAATGAAAGCACCAATGTCGGTGTCAAAACCGGCGGATCTCGGGTAGGGGGTCCCGAACTGTGCGTCTAGGCGGATGGTAACAGGAGACACGGGACACGAAGTTTTACCCAGGCTCGGGCGCTCTTGATGGAGGTAAAACCCTACGTCCTGCTTGATTAATATTGATGATATGGGTAGTACAAGAGTAGATCTACCACGAGATCAAGGAGGCTAAACCCTAGAAGCTAGACTATGGTATGATTGTTGTATGTTCTCCTACGGACTAAAGTCCTCCTGTTTATATAGACACCGGAGAGGGTTAGGGTTACACAAAGTCGGTTACAATGGTAGGAGATCTAAATATCCGCATCGCCAAGCTTGCCTTCCACGCCAAGGAAAGTCCCTTCCGGACACGGGACGGAGTCTTCAATCTTGTATCTTCATAGTCCAGGAGTCCGGCTGAAGGTATAGTCCGGCCATCCGGACACCCCCTAACCCAGGACTCCCTCGTTAGCCCTTCTTTTCCATCAATGCATCTCGTTTGAGTAGAAAATCCCATCTGAACCTTCATCAACTACTTCGGTACCAATATTTAGGTCTGAATATATTTTTATTTTCTAACACACGGTAGATCCAATATTATAATGCCAACTTGTGAAACCTGTTTTTTCATCAGTTAGTTATTTTCCAACTTCAGATTTGTACCTTCAATGCCAGTGTAGGCGGTTTGACTTTAGAAAATGATAACCCGCCAGGTACCATTAGTCCCCTCTTAAACCGCCAATCACTCTTCTTTGTGACTATGATAACATCAACCTCCGGTTTAACACTTTAATATGCTTCAACACTTTCTTCCTTTTAACTTTTAACAGATAAATCATGAATCTTAAACCGGCAAAAATCTTCCTCCAGGTTGTTTGAACAGGATGGCCAAATCCTTTTATGCCTGTAACTGGGTTCCGTCCCGGGTTACAGAAGAAGAGCTGAACAGATGTGTTGCAACTGGCACTTTAGCAGAAAAGGATGACATCCATTGGAGAGCTCCGGGTCCAGAAAATCCACCTGAGCCCAAAGATGGGGAAGTGGTCGTTTTTGTTGATCATCTGGGTCGAGGGTTCAGCCCTGCCGTATCAAAAAATTTATGTGACGTGCTCCATTTCTTCCAACTCCACCCTCAAGATATAGGACCTAACTCTGTGTCCGATATTTGCAACCTCCAAGTCTTTGTGAAGCTTACATATAATAAGAGCCCACAGTTGAATTGTTCAGAGATTTCTTCTACTCAAACCACCGTACCGAGTTTACAGACGGACCCAATACTGAACTGGGCGGGGTATCAATTCGGAAAAGCAAAGACGTTAGCTTCCCTCACGCTAAGCATCATAGCCATCCCAAAGATTAGAATCAGACTTGGTTTTATTGCCAAGATACACCTCCAACTGGCGAGAACCCTCTGCCGGGTTACTGTGCTCACCGGCTTACCAGTACTCATCCACTCCCCCAAAGACTTAGTGCAAAGGAGCATGCTAAATATGCCCCACAGCTTTCGAAGCTCAGAGCCTTTGTGGCCAACGGTGTGACAGGCATTGACTTTGTTCGTTGCTGGGTATCTTGGAGCATCTTGCCTTTAAGCCGTCATCCTGGTTTAATGTGCGAGTACACAGGGGACGTGAAAGACCCTCAATGGCACATTGATATTCAGCTGACTGACGCTGAAGTTACTGAAGTTGTCAAGAAGATGCTTGATGAACCGGTGGCTGACTGCAGCAAAACCGGGCTTAGTCCTTTCTGTGTTTCTAATAAACCACCAGCTGCAAGAATTGTGTAACTCCTGTTTTAATCGAATCTTTTTAACACTTCCTTATAACCTTTTCAATCTTTAATAGGGTGATAACCCGTTCTGGAAGAGGAAACCACGGGATAAACCGGCCAAGACGCCTCGACCCAAGACCAAGGTCACCAAGAAACCTGCCTAGAAGAAAACCGCCGAGTCCACCGAGGTGAACATCGATGATCATCTTGAGAACCCGGAATCAGAGGTAGAACTTGATTCTCTTGGCTCCTTTTCATACACCTCATTGACAATGATCATTATCAGGATGACGCTGAGGCTAGCCATGCTGATGATGTAGAGGTAATTATTCTTTCCTGGTTCAGATCCTCTGCCAACACAGAAAACCCGTCAAGCAAACCGGAAAGTAAGATTTTCACACCCTCTAGCTTATTTGGATCCAAACTTTCTTTTGAAGAAACAACAATACGAAGCTCGCCATACAACCCGACATAGTGGCCAGGTGGTTACTTCGTCTAGTTTACCGAACACGCTGGTTCGTAAACGCCGCCCAGAGGTCTCTCATATTTCTGACAAATCTTATCCCAAGGCGGGTTATTTCCGACAACCTCTTAATCCGTCAGATTCAAACTATCAGGGAACTTCTCATTCCTCCTCAGGCGAGTCCATAGGGACACAACTTCCGCCCCTCAAAACTGTTCCTGGGTGAGCATATCAAACTGACCCTTTATACATTATGTTTACTCAGTATACTAACCTTTATGTTCGTCCCTTTTAGATCTAAAGCCAGACCCAGCAAAAAGGCCAAGTTGAATAAACGGGCTGACGACAACACGGCCACTGAACCGGAGAAAGCCCCAGAACCAGTGGAACCAAATGCTGACGCTATGCTTGATGATCCGCCGCCGCAAGATCATGACTTTTTTGTTGAACAAAAGGAAATTGATCCAACGAGCCATGCTGATAAACCGACAAGCCCAATCAAATCTGTTGCCAAACCGCCAGGCCCAGTCAAAGCTGCTGATAGACCACCAAGCCTAGTCAAACTGCTGACGACAAAATGGACGATGTTGTAGCTACTGGCTTTGGCTACACCACCCCTGGCAACCCTATTGCTTTGTCAAAACATAGTGCCAAGGAAGAATTTGCTGCTATGGACAAAGGCAAGTGGAAAGCGGATTTGGCAAGCTATGCCCACCTCAACGCCCAAGATATCCATTCTTGGTTTTTAAACTGTTTGTACACAAGCCGTGATTATGAAGCCGGTTTAGTGAACATGATGAAGGAGCGGTATGAGGTAAACGCCACTAACTCTGCATAAGTATGCTTTCCTTATGATCGGTTTAGAATATCAACTCCAATAGCCCCCAAGGGCCAGTTTACAATATCAATATAAACCAGGACTTTGTAAAATAACAATCAATTTTGCCCGTGTAGCCCCCAAGGGCCGGTTTATACCTTGAGGATGAACCGGTACTTTCTTGTCGCAAGACTCAAAAATTCTTGTTGAACACCTGTGTAATCTGATTGATGAAAGAAAAAAATCCATAGTTTGATTTGAGCAAATATGCATTAGCCCCCAAGTGCCAAGTGTATAACTTGTTATATGCTTGGGACTTCAAATATGTACTGCTAACTCATGAATTGAATCTCTTGCAGGCTAATCTTAGCAAAAAGGAATCTCAAATCGCCGACCTTCAAGAAAATATCAAATCTCAACAAGCAGAAACCTCCAAAGCCAAGGATGAACTAACCAACGCTTTAGCAGCCATGGAAAAACTGAAGGAGAACTTCAAGAGTGAGCGGGGCAGGCTTAGACATAGAGAAGGCAACTCTGCTGAAGAGGGCTGAGGATGCTGAAGCAGCCCTTAGTCCGGTAACAGAGGAGCTGAATGGCTTGAAGCGTCAAATAAATGCCATGACCTCTGCTGTTTTTGGTAAAGAACCTCTTCATAAGCTTTAAGATACGTAGTATCTATGAAATTACTGGTTTACTGATGTTTTTTGATAATGCAGGAAGCCGCATTGCACATCTTGGCTCGGATATGCGTCTAAAGCTAAAAGCTGCCTATACACTTATAGAGCAGTTATATACCGCGTACAACGGGTCATGTGCAGAGCCTCCCATAATAAACCCCCGCAACCTTAATCAAAGAAACGTTGGAAAGGCTATCAATGATGCCTGCCCGGTTTGAAGAATTGAAGAAATCGGCTGCCAGGGCAGGTGCTCTTACTGCATTAACCCGAGCCAAAGCATGGATATCTGATCTTGATCCGGTTGATATTGGAAATGGCTATCCGAGCATAAAGGAGGACGAGTCATATTTTGATAATGACGACCTCAGAGCCATAACGAGGGAAATGCGTCCATTGGCTAGCAAATTGGTTGAAGAAACTGATCTTTCACATTATTAGTCGATTTATGATGCCGACAACAAACGGGTGAATGCGCCAACATATGATGTGCAAAATCTTATCCCGCCAATCCGTAAGCATACCTATGCCCCTGATGTTGACCCCTCCACCCTTATAAGCGATGAAGCTGTATTCAAAGCCTTAACTGGGATCGATTGGTCAACCATTGACTTCCAGCAACTGGGTAGAGAAGAGGAGGACGAGCCGGCGCAGGATGATCCCCAAGCTTCAAGCCAGCCCAGCCAAGATTCATAAACCGGTGGTCGGTTTAACTTCTGCCTTGTGCAAGACATATTGAAAAAAAATTGGGCATCAACCGCCTTGTAATAGGCTAGTTTAAACTCTTGATCTGGTATGCCACCGTGCATATTTACTTTGCATGACACTGTTAATCTGCTGTAATGAGATATGCCACGTATGCACATGAGTACCAGTTTATTGAATTTGTTCCTGCATATAACAGTTGTAAAGTATCCTAGCGGTTTACTGCTGGACGGGTCATCACGCCCAATACCCAACCATGGAAACTAACATAGTTTATAACCAAGGCTGGATGTAAGAATAATCAAATATGAAATATATCATACCGGTGATATTGGATCATACTGTTGGTTTACCCAACTAATGTAATAAGGGTTATAACCCAAAACTTGAATACTGGTAATTATCATATGTTTCCCGGTTTATGAATAAAACCAGGCCGGGTCAATAAACACCGATATTAATTTACCTCTTACTGGTGACTTATATTCAAAGGCAAGGCCGATTTAATAAACACAAGTGAATTATAATCATAAAGCTTTATAAACCTCATCAAATAAACTTAAAAAATCAAGAGGATTTAAGTAGTCATAATTGTGGTATTGCATCGATCAAGCGGGTTTAAGCTATGGTTCGGATACGACCAAAGCCCCCAAGTGATCATCCTGGTGGCCTTATGCTGATCAAGAGGGTATAAGCTTTGGTTCGAATACGACCAAAGCCCCAAAGTGATCATCCTGGTGGCCTTACGCCAATCAGGAGGGTATAATCTATGGTTCGAATACGACCAAGCCCCCAAGTGATCATCCTGGTGGCCTTACACCAATCAAGAGGGTATAAGCTATGGTTCGAATACGACCAAGCCCCCAAGTGATTATCTTGGTGGCCTTACGCCAATCAAGAGGGTATAAGCTATGGTTCGAATACGACCAAGCCCCCAAGTGATTATCCTGGTGGCCTTACGCCAATCAAGAGGGTATAAGCTATGGTTCGAATACGACCAAGCCCCCAAGTGATATTGTGGGTTGTGCCCAAGGGGCACCTATGTGAAAGTTCTAGTTATCGACTAGAGGGGGGGTGAATAGGCGATTTTTATGGAAGTCTTCGAAACATGGGAGTTTCAAAGACAAACAATAGAAATGAACCTATTAACATGTAGTGGAAGGTAGACTACACTAGGCAAGCCATAGCCAAGTATTCAATGAAGTGAAAGCATGAAGACTAAGAACAGCTAGGTAGTAATGATCAGGATGGAAGATAGTATGAAGCCAAACAACAATAGTAGTCACTAGGTGAAGTCAAACAGGTAACACAAGCAGGCAATGACTTCACGAAGACAAACTGTAAATAAAGAGAGGGAGAAGATAGAACTAGTCGCTTGGTGAGGACAAGGATTTGTTGGACCAGTTCCAGTTGCTATGATAACTGTACGTCTGGTTAGGGAGGCTGAGATTTAACTCAGAAGACCACGTCTTCACCTTAATCCCCTTGAGCTAAGGACACCCAGTCCTCGCCCAATCACTTTGGTAAGTCTTCAAGGTAGACTTCCAAACCTTCACAGTCTTCGTTCACCGGCAATACACAATGACTCTTGGATGCTCAGAACGTGACGCCTAACCTGCTGGAGGATTCACAGTCCTCAAGTGTAACAAGTCTTCAGGTCACGCGGACAGAAAGACTTCAGTGATGCCTAACACTCTTTGGCTCTGGGTGTTTGGGCTTTGTCCTCGCAAGGATTTCTCTCTCTCAAAAGCTTCGGAGGTGGGTTGGTCTCAAACGACAAAAGTCGTGCACTAACTCTAAGCAGCCACCAATTTATGGTGTAGGGGGTGGGCTATTTATAGACACTAGGCAACCCGACCTGATTTGTCCGAAATGACCCTGGGTCACTAAGGAACCGACACGTGTTCCAATGGTCAGATTTCAAACACACGCGACAGCTTGACTTGGGCTACAAGTAAAGCTGACTCATCCAGCTGTGGATAAGTTTTGCTCTCATTGTCTTCGCTTGAAGACATAGGATTTGGTTGAGCATCACTTCAGTCACTCTGACTTTGTTCACTTGGACCCCACTTAACAGTACGGTGGTTCCTATGACTCAACAAAGAAGAAAAGGAAACCGCGAAACAAATAAGTCCTGCACTCCATAGTCTTCATGCGATGTCTTCTCATGTCATAGTCTTCAATGTGAATATCTTCACAGACCATCATTGTCTTCAATGTCTTCACACATTTTTAGGGGTCATCTCCGGTTTACCACCGAATCTATGAGGGACTACTGCCTGTGTTATCCTACAATTCTCACAAACACATTAGTCCCTCAACCAGGTTTGTCGTCAATACTCCAAAACCAACTAGGGGTGGCACTAGATGCACTTACAATCTCCCCCTTTTTGGTGATTGATGACAAACTGGTTGAAGTTTTCAACAGGGATAAAAGTATGTGAAATTGTAAATGATTGAGGTATTGTCTTCGTAAGTAGCAAAAGGCTCCCCCTGAAATGTGCATATAAGAGTTTTGCTTTGGAATGCAAATGCACATGGCAGGTTGTACTTGTGGAGATCCTCTTAAACTTATAAAGACAATTCATCATGGATGGGAAGATATAACAAAGATAATGACATGCATAATGAAAAATGGACATCTGCAATATGACTTCGTGCGGGATTTATCATCGCACATGCGGCATTTATCATCGCATCACGGAATAACAGAAAAAGTAGTAGAACCAGAAGTATCAAAAGCGAGAGTTGTAAACACTTGGCAAAATATAAAGCAACCACCCATAAGGACCCGCTTGAAGACTATCAAATCGTATGCTTCTCCCCCTTTTGTCAGTAAGGACCAAAAAGGTTTGAAGACATAGAGCCTCTACTCGTTCCCATGAGGAGTAGGTGAAGCAACAGGGTCATCGTTGAGGTTCGGTGGTGCAGAAGAACTTGGTGCAGTGTCGATACGCACCGAAGTTGAAGGTGGTGAAGTAGCATCATCTTCGTCATCAATGACTCTGGCATTAACAGTTGCAGCTGAGGAGGGATAGTCAGAGTCTTCAAGTGAGGGAGTCCGACGCAAGACAACATTCCTCGGAGGAGTGGAGTCAAATTTTAATCTCTCTGTGAAGCCATCGTCTTGAAGATCAGCTTCAGCACTAAGCAATGTCAGACTCTTCCATGACCTCCGATAGGTTTCGTGAGTGACAAAAGCATTCTTGGTGGCAAGGTTGCGAATGCGTTTGACGTCCACCATGAGGCTTTGCATCTGACGCTTTAGCCAGTAGTGATGCTTATCTTGCTTTTGATGCAAGGCAACGAGAAGCTCTCGGTCATTGAGAACACGAGAATGCTTTCGAGGCCTTTGAGCTATTGTGCTTTCAGTGGCTTCAGTATGGGCACGATGAGGTGCATGTGTATTGCCAGCGAAGGGATAAACACGAGTGGCAGCCAGAACTCCTTCAATGGGTTGAGTGAAGCTTTGGTGATCAGCATTGTGAAGATAAATAGGCTCCTTGGCAGGCTCTGGCTACATGGCTTCGACAGACATATCAACCTCTGGCAAGAATATCAGATGGTTGCGCGCAGACGGCTGATAGTTGACAACAGAGTGAAGTTTGATAAGACGCATAACCATGGAGCATAGAACTTCAGAGCAAAGAGATCAGAGCCAGATGCATCCAATTGCCTGATGAAGAAGTCTTGAGCATTGAAACTGATGCCATTGAAGATATAAAATACCAATGTCTTCATTGCTCCTTCAAGCTTCGCTGCAAGTGAATGGCCCTTGATGGGCCATAGAGTTCGCCTTATGATATGATAGATCGTGCAGGGCAGATACTCCAGGTCTTCAACAAGGAATTCCCATGGATATTCAGCATCACGTGGCAGTGGCTTCATCATGCTCAGTGTTGAGTATAATGTTTATTAGGAAAGACGAGATAGACTAGGATTTGTTCTGGCTTGTTTTGTACTCCAAGTAGATGATTGTACTCCTATATATATGCCCACGAGGCTCAAGTAATACAACAACTATTCCACCAACCTCTCTCTCCCTTCTAACACTTACCATTTGGCTCATGTTGGGCTCAGGCTTCTGAAAAATGCTCTCCAAAGCATTGTGGTGAAGCTGACAACCAGGTACATATAGTTCAGCTGGAGTGGGCAGACCAGTGAGCTCAATCATGTCAAGAGCTTTGGCTTCGTGATGAACATTTTCAGTCATCCACTCAAGGATCCATGTCTTTGGATCCCTGTTGTAGCCGCGAATGTGGAGGGTGGCATAGAATTGTACCAGAAGCTCTTCGTTCCAGTGCTCTTTATCAGTCACAAATTTCAGCAGACCACCATCCCGAAAACAGTCAAGGGCTTCTTCTAAGCAGGGCAGTCTAGCAATAGCTTCACAGTCTAGTTGCATATGGGGAAAGATGCGCCCTTGATCATACAATACTAGGAAAAAGGCTATAGTAGCGCGGGTACCTGCGCTACTAGTATAGCGCTACAACTAAAAGTTAGTAGTAGCGCGGGGTAAACCCACGCTACTAATAACATTTTACCAGGAGCGCGGTTGTCACACGCGCTACTACTATTTGAACCCGCGCTACTACTAACGAAATAGCAGTAGCGCGTCTAGAACACTAAGCGCTACTAGTATCCTAAATACTAGTAGCACACAACTTTTTCCCATGCTACTAGTAATGAATTAGTAATTAAAAAAACATGAAATGCTGCAGTACAGAAAATAGTCTAGGCAAGCATGTGCTACATCATATTTGGATCTGAATCTAACACTCATTGACGCTACTCGTTAGGAATTTGGAGTGTATTGTGAAGAACGTTAATTACAACTCAAATCATTAATGGTAACTACACTTAAGAGGACACCTTTCAAGGCTACCCATATATTGGCACAACGTGGTCGTGGTCCTCATGATACAGAAAATGTGAAGTAATATATCATACTATTTCAATGTTGTGATTGAGATAATACTATAGTGCAAGAATGTGGCAGTGGTCTTCGGTGCTTGTGATTACGATCATTGTCGTCATTGCCACTAGTTTCAAAGTTTTCAGTATCTCTAGTAGCTTCCGGATCGGTGGAACTACTTTCTTCCTTTGGTGAAGGAACTTCTGTTTTGGCAACATCCAATGCTTGAGCTGTTAACCCTTAGTGCATCTCCACGATAAGCAAATCCGCAGGAAAAAAGTCAACTTGGCATCTAGATTTTATCCATTGCCCCGAGTCCGTGACCATGTTCAATAAACACTAAATTTAGAACATTACTATTGTAAATACATGAGACATAAAATCCTATGACCATCGACAGAAAAGATATACAGTTAAATACATGGGGCATAAAATCCTATGACCATCGACAGAAAAGATATTCAATTAAACTTAGGTCTCGCTGGGAAGGGCCCTATGAGACAGGCATTGTAAGTACACAGATATTTCAGTTACAAAAAGATATCCAGTTAAAAAGTGACAAATAACTGAATGAAACTCAGACTATATATTTCAGTTACAAACAATATTTCAGCTTAGGAATGGAGTGTATAAATCAGACTAGATAGATAACACTACTTAAGCTTACAAGCAAATCCATGGGGCATACAAAGATGAAGAACATGCAGTCCTTCAAGTAAATATGAAGACAACATGAATGATTTACTTGCTATTCTATTTGACCCCAGTATTTGTCATGCATACAAAATACATATGTGTATTCGACAAAATCTGCAGCTATGCATTATAGTTGCTATCAAAAAGACATTGTAAACCTATCTTGGTTGTAAATTACTGTGATGTAAGATGCCACTAAAAAATATATCTCCATCTTGAAATTTAGATTTTTATTGACACTATACATAGGTCAGATAAAACATTGTAATTCAAGCAAAAAACTGTAGCTTTGCTTAAGAACATGATACTGAGTACTTGCAATTTATCTTAAAATTTCAGGATCGAGAAGCTGAAGGAAACAAAGGTGAAGTAAGAATGTGAGGATGAGTCATACCTGCAAGATGAAGAGCACGCATCCCTTCATGTAAGCCAGAAATAGCTTCTTGTGAAAAAGAAAACAAAGATCAGGTTGTTGTATCTAAATGGTTTGTAAAATATTGTATTTACAGAATGGGACGTACACATTTACTGAACTTCTTTAGAATGGGGCACAAAACTGATAAGAATACAAAAATATTCAGGTGAACTAGAAGTGACACATTACTGAAAATTACAGCCCAAAACCACTTTAAATTCAGGCAACCAAAAAGAGAAGGAATACACATTACTGGGCAAAAATGCACATTAAATTATAGTGCATATTTTCAGTCTAAATATTTTTAGTTAAGTAACAATGATTTGGACTGTAGTTTCAGTCTTTTATTAGTCTATCTTACACTGAAATTTTACATTGCAAACACTACCATTACAAACGGAATTCACTAAAAGTACATAGGGATTTACAATGTAAGTATGAATATTAGATTAACTGAACTTATTCTTTGCACAAGTGAGAAATCTGAAACCCTTCTTGTACTTGTGCTGCTGCTACTAGTACAACCTAAGCACTAACAACAATTGAGCAAGAAATATAGTGCAGGACGAAATTCTGCGTTGCCGGCCGGCGAGGCTGAGCAGCAGGTTGCGGATGTGAGCGTCGGACGGGGAGAGCAGAGTCACTTGGAGTGAGTGTAGTTGTGTCTTGCTTGACTTGACCGATGAATCACATGTCACTACGTACGTACTAGTTTTGCTTGACTTGATCGACCAAAGTCTTAAACTATGATTAGCATCCACTGACCCGGCAAAAAGGAGATTAGCCTCTAATGATGATCATACGTATGCTAGTACTTGAAGCAGGTAAAAGTATATGGGAAAGAAAAGCATTGGATGCCCTGCTCTGCTCTGCCCTCCCCTCTTGCTGGACAAGATGCATTCATTCATCGACTGGAATCGTCCAATGTGGGTTAGTGAGCACTAAACAAACAATGAGGATTGTAGGTGGGCAGAGGCTGTAGGCTGCTGTGGGGGTGTCGGTGAACAGAGAAACGATATGGGCATAAACACAAGCAGCTTGCGGGCACGCGGACGAGAGCTCACCTCGTGGATGAGTTGAGATGGTACTGCGCTTGCTTCCAGTAACAGCAGGCGGAGGAAGGATAGGACGACGGTGCGCGCAGCTTCACTTCGTCCTTGCCCGCCGCTCGGTTCGGTGCCTCCTCGCCGTCCGCTATCCTCATACCAAACACATCCATCCATGGCTTCAGGCCCACACCTTGCAGCATCTCCATGGCCCGCCCCTTCCTTCAACTACCTGCACACAACCACGCGAACACACACATGCATCAGATCCGGGGAAGAAGAAGAACCAGAGGAAGAAGAAGATGCTACTTTTGGAGGGGATCAATCGGCGTTAGAGGTTGGACGCCGTAGCTAGGGATGGAAGGAGGAGTCATCCCCCTCTGTTGGTGCCTCGTAGTGGAGAAGGAGGGAGCTCCTGCCAGCGGTGGACCTCTGGTGGTTGCCGCAGCCCGACCATGGTGGCGCGCGAAAGGAAGCTCCTCCAAAGCGGCCGGCGAGAAGACGAGCTGGGGGAGGTGGAAGGAGACGCGGGTTAGGGCGCCGGCGTCCCTGTCACCGTCGTTTGGCACGGAGGAGGCATCTGCGGTGTGGGAAGATTGGTTGGGGGAGAGGCGGTGGAGAGGGTGGGGCAAGGGACAGGGGAGATAAGGTTGCGGTGCGATTCCACTAGCTATAGCGCGGGCCACGGGTGCTTCGCTACTGCTAAAGTGGGGTATATTAGCTGATCCCGTCAATTTATAGTAGTAGCGTGGGAATGGCAGACCGCGCTACTACTAGAAAATAGTGGTAGCGCGGTTTTTATACCCCTCGCTACTACTATAAGCTGTCCTGGGAGGATATTTAGTAGTAGCGTGGGAACGGTAGACCCGCACTACTATTATTTTTTAGTAGCAGCGCACTGTTTTTACCCGCGCTACTACTATCTAGTAGTAGCACGGTTTCCATTCCCACGCTGCTGCTATTGCTCTGTCTATAAGCTTTTTCCTAATAGTGATAAAGTACACATGAATAGTAACTACACTGCTGATATCTCCAAAATCGATTAGATGAAATTCTTGGCTTCAGGTAGGGGTTCTTGGCACAATCAAAGAAGGTGTTGTGTGCAATGAAGCCATTTGCATTGAAGGACCCTGGTGAAGTTGCAGTACCTGGAAACCTGGGAAATCTTGGCTTAGGCTTCTGGACCTGAGGCCTGTGCTCTACATGATAGTCAAATTGTGGACCGGCAGCAGGTGGAGGAACCAGAATGGGCCATCTGACAGTAACCAGCTGACCACGGTCAAATGCTTGCTCAATGGTGTGTGGCCTTGGAGGCGGTACAGGAGCAATGGTATTGGCATTAACTTCAGGCTGCAGATTTGCATCACGTGCATCATTGGCTTCATGTGCATTTACTTCTGGCACCACATTAACTTCAGGCGCCACATTAGCTTCAGTCATGACAACGTCATCAGCTTCAGTATTGGTGTTGGTGGCCGCCTCAATGTTATCAACCTCCACTTGAGTAGCTGGAGGGTCGGACACGTTCTCCTCGAGAACAACTTCTTGGTTGGACGGGGGTGTAGCAACACGTTCTTCTTCTTGACGGGGTTCTTCTTGTTCATCGGCTGATGCGGCCGGAATGTCTTCGGCAGCTTTGGCTTCAGACTCGGAGATGTTCGTAGCTGGAGAGGCTTCTAGAAATACTTGGCGTGATACTGAGTGGTGCTGTTCTCCTTCTGGAACACTCGAAAGAGTGACTTGTGGCCTTGGTCCTTTGCGAAGCCTGCGAAACACTGGCGACGCTTGTGGAGATGGAGTTGTCTGGGCCACAAAGTCTTCATCATCAAGCACCGGAGTGGTGACTTGAGTTGGGGCAGTACGAGGTGATTCTTCTTGACGGGGGGAGTCTTGAGAGTGATCGGCCCATGAATCATCCTGAGCAATTGGCGTCAGAGGACGACCAATGCTGATGAGTTCGCTGTTCGTGAGAATAGGCGATGATACCATGTTGTGCTTGATACGTCCATTTTGCATCATGCTTTTATATCGATATTTATTGCATTATGGCTGTTATTTCACGATATGTCACAATACTTATGGTTATTCTCTCTTATTTTACAAGGTATACATGAAGAGGGAGAATGCCGGCAGCTGGAATTCTGGGCTGGAAAAGGAGCAAATATTAGAGACCTATTCTGCGCAACTCCAAAAGACCTGAAACTCCACAGAATATCTTAAAATAAATAAAGAAAAATCCTCGCCAAAGATGAAGTCCAGGGAACCCACACCCTGCTCACGAGGGTGGGGGGCGCCCCCCTCCTAGGGCGCGCCCCCTACCTCGTGGGCCCCCTGGTGGGTCTCCGACGTCCATCTTCTCCTATATGAAGTCTTTCGTCAAGAAAAAAACTAGAAGCAACCTTTTAGGATGAAACTCCGCCGCCACGAGGCAGAACCTTGGCGGAACCAATCTAGGGCTCCGGCAGAGCTGTTCTGCCGGGGACACTTCCCTCCGGGAGGGGGAAATCATCACCATCGTCATCACCAACGCTCCTCTCGTCGGGAAAGGGCAATCTCCATCAACATCTTCACCAGCACCATCTCATCTCCAAAACCCTAGTTCATCTCTTGTATCCAATTCTTGTCTCTAAGTCCGGGATTGGTGCTAGTAGGTTGCTAGTAGTGTTGACTACCCCTTGTAGTTGATGCTAGTTGGTTTATTTGGTGGAAGATCATATGTTCAGATCCTATATGCATATTATTACCCCTCTGATTATGAACATGAATATGCTTTGTGAGTAGTTACATTTGTTCTTGAGGACAAGGGAGAAGTCTTGCTATTAGTAGTCATGTGAATTTGGTATTCGTTCGATATTTTGATAAGATGTATGTTGTCTAGCCTCTAGTGGTGTTATGTGAACGTCGACTACATAACACTTCACCATTATTTGGGCCTAGAGAAAGGCATTGGGAAGTAATAAGTAGATGATGGGTTGCTAGAGTGACAGAAGCTTAAACCCTAGTTTATGCATTGCTTCGTAAGGGGCTGATTTGGATCCATATGTTTCATGCTATGGTTAGGTTTACCTTAATACTTTTGTTGTAGTTGCGGATGCTTGCAATAGGCGTTAATCATAAGTGGGATGCTTGTTCAAGTAAGAACAGCACCCAAGCACCGGTCCCCCCACATATCAAATTACCAAAGTACCGAACGCGAATCATATGAACGTGATGAAAACTAGCTTGACGATATTCCCATGTGTCCTCGGGAGCGCTTTTCCTTATATAAGAGTTTGTTCCAGCTTGTCCTTTGCTACAAAAAGGATTGGGCCACCTTGCTGCACTTTATTTACTTTTGTTGCTTGTTGCTCGTTACAATTTATCTTGTCACAAAACTATCTGTTACCACTTATTTCAGTACTTGCAGAGAATACCTTGCTGAAAACCGCTTATCATTTCCTTCTGCTCCTCGTTGGGTTCGACACTCTTACTTATCGAAAGGACTATGATAGATCCCCTATACTTGTGGGTCATCAAGACTCTTTTCTGGCGCTGTTGCCGGGGAGTGTAGCGCTTCTGGTAGGTGGAATTTGGTAAGGAAAAATTTATATAGTGTGCTGAAATTTACTGTCACTTGTTACTATGGAAAGTAATTCTCTGAGGGGCTTGTTTGGGGTATCTTCACCCTGTCCAGTAGAGCAAAGAGTTGCTCCTCAACCTACTGAACCTATTGAAAATGAAACTCCTTTTGAATTTCCTTCGGGTATGATGGAAAAACTGCTAGCTAACCCTTTTACAGGAGATGGAACAAAGCATCCTGATGAGCACTTAATATATGTGGATGAAGTTTGTGGATTATTTAAGCTTGCAGGTATACCCGATGATTTTGCTAAGAAGAAGGTCTTCCCTTTATCTTTGAAGGGAGACACATTGATATGGTATAGGCTATGTGATGATATGAGATCATGGAACTATAAAAGATTGAAGTTGGAATTTCATCAAAAGTATTACCCTATGCATCTTGTTCATCGTGATCGCAATTATATATATAATTTCTGGCCTCGCGAAGGAGAAAGCATCACTCAAGCTTGGGGGAGGCTTAAATCAATGTTATATTCATGCCCCAATCATGAGCTCTCGAGAGAAATAATTATTCAAAGTTTTTATGCTCGGCTTTCTGAAAACAATCGCACCATGCTCGATACTTCTTGTGCTGGCTCTTTTATGATGAAGACTATTGAATTCAAATGGGATTTATTGGATACAATTAAACGCAACTCTGAAGATTGGGACCACGACGAAGATAAGGAGTCAGGTATGACACCTAAGTTTGATTGTGTTAAATCTTTTATGGACACCGATATTTTCCGTAAGTTTAGCACTAAATATGGACTTGACTCTGATATAGTAGCTTCCTTTTGTGAACCTTTTGCTACTTATGTTGATCTCCCTAAGGAGAAGTGGTTTAAATATCATCCTCCCATAGAAGTAAAAGTAGCTGCACCCATTAAAGTTGAAGAAAAGACTGTCACTTATAATGATCCTATTGTTCCTACTTCTTATGTTGAGAAACCACCTTTTCCTGTTAGAATAAAGGATCATGCTAAAGCTTCAACTGTTGTTTGTAAAAGCAATATTAGAACTTATACACCTCCTGAGCAAGTTAAAGTAGAACCTAATATTGCTACTGTTAAAGATCTCTTGTCTGATAATATTGATGGGCATGTTATTCAGTTCAAAGGTGAAACTGCTAGAATTGCTAAACCTTGTGCCAAAGATAAACATAGACTTGTGGTAGGCGTGCCTGTTATTTCTGTTAAAATAGGAGATCATTGTTATAATGGCTTATGTGATATGGGTGCTAGTGCTAGTGCCATACCTATTGACTTATATAAAGAAATTATGCATGACATTGCACCTGTTGAGTTAGAAGAAATTGATGTCACAATTAAACTTGCTAATAGGGATACTATATCACCAGTGGGAATTGTTAGAGATGTCGAAGTCTTGTGTGGGAAAACTAAATATCCTGCTGATTTTCTTGTTCTTGGTTCCCCACAAGATAGCTTTTGTCCCATTATATTTGGTAGACCCTTCTTGAACACTGTTAATGCTAAGATAGACTGCGAAAAGAATGTTGTTACTATTGGCTTGGATGATATGGTTCATGAGTTTAATTTCTCTAAATTTAGTAAACAACATCATGAGGAAGAATTACCTAGTAAGGATGAAATTATTGGTCTTGCTTCTGTTGCCGTACCTCCTAGTGATCCTTTAGAACACTATTTGCTAGACCATGAAAATGATATGTTCATGAATGAAAGAAGGGAAATAGATGAAGTATTATTTAAACATGAACCTATTCTGCAACACAATTTGCCTATTGAAATTTTAGGGGATCCTCCTCCACCCAAGGGTGATCCCATGTTTGAGCTTAAACTGTTGCCTGATAATCTTAAATATGCTTATCTTGATGAAAAGAAGATATATCCTGTTATTATTAGTGCTAACCTTTCAGAGCATGAAGAAGAAAGATTATTGAAAACTCTAAAGAAGCACCGTGCTGCTATTGGATATACTCTTGATGATCTTAAGGGCATTAGTCCCACTCTGTGTCAACATAAAATAAATTTGTAAGCAGATGCCAAACCAGTTCGTGATCCTCAACGACGTTTGAATCCTAAAATGAAAGAAGTGGTAAGAAAAGAAATACTCAAGCTTCTGGAGGCATGTATAATTTATCCCGTTGCTGATAGTTAGTGGGTAAGTCCTGTCCATTGTGTCCCTAAGAAGGGAGGTATTACTATTGTTCCTAATGATAAAGATGAATTGATTCCACAAAGAATTATCACGGGTTATAGGATGGTAATTGATTTCCGCAAATTAAATAAAGCTACTAAGAAAGATCATTACCCCTTACCTTTTATTAATCAAATGCTAGAAAGATTATGCAAACATACACACTATTGCTTTCTAGATGGTTATTCTGGTTTCTCTCAAATACCTGTGTCGGCAAGAGATCAATCAAAGACTACTTTTACATGCCCTTTTGGTACTTTTGCTTATAGACGTATGCCTTTTGGTCTATGTAATGCACCTGCTACCTTTCAAAGATGCATGATGGCTATATTCTCTGACTTTTGTGAAAAGATTTGTGAGGTTTTCATGGACGACTTTTCCGTCTATGGTTCCTCTTTTGACGATTGCTTGAGCAATCTTGATCGAGTTTTGCAGAGATGTGAAGAAACTAATCTTGTCTTGAATTGGGAAAAGTGCCACTTTATGGTTAATGAAGGTATTGTCTTGGGGCATAAAGTTTCTAAAAGAGGTATTGAAGTTGATAAAGCCAAGGTTGATGCTATTGAAAAGATGCCATGTCCCAAGGACATCAAAGGTATAAGAAGTTTCCTTGGTCACGCCGGATTTTATAGGAGGTTCATTAAGGACTTCTCAAAAATTTCTCGGCCTCTGACTAATTTATTGCAAAAAGATTTTCCATTTGTCTTTGATGATGATTGTGTAGAAGCATTTGGAATACTTAAGAAAGCATTAGTCTCTGCACCTGTTGTTCAGCCACCTGATCGGAATTTACCCTTTGAAATTATGTGTGATGCTAGTGATTATGCTATAGGTGCTGTTCTAGGGCAAAGAGTTGATAAGAAATTAAATGTTATCCATTATGCTAGTAAGACTCTAGACAATGCTCAAAGAAATTATGCTACTACTAAAAAAGAACTTTTAGCAGTTGTATTTGCTTGTGATAAGTTCAGACCTTATATTGTTGATTCTAAAGTAACTATTCACACTGATCATGCTGCTATTAAATATCTTATGGAAAAGAAAGATGCTAAACCTAGACTTATTAGATGGGTTCTCCTACTACAAGAATTTGATTTGCATATCGATGATAGAAAAGGAGCGGAGAACCCCGTTGCAGACAACTTGTCTAGGTTAGAAAATATTCTTGATGAGCCACTACCTATTAATGATAACTTCCCTGATGAGCAATTAAATGTTATAAGTACTTCTTGTAGTACTCCTTGGTATGTTGATTATGCTAATTACATAGTTGCTAAATTCATACCACCTAGCTTCACATACCAACAAAAGAAAAAGTTCTTCTATGATTTGAGACATTACTTTTGGGATGACCCACATCTTTATAAAGAAGGAGTAGATGGTGTTATTAGACGTTGTGTACCAAGGCATGAACAAGAACAGATCCTACACAAGTGCCACTCCGAAGCTTATGGAGGACACCACGCTGGAGATAGAACTGCACATAAGGTATTGCAATCTGGTTTTTATTGGCCTACTCTCTTCAAGGATGCCCGTAAGTTTGTCTTGTCTTGCGATGAATGCCAAAGAATTGGTAATATTAGTAGACGTCAAGAAATGCCTATGAATTATTCACTTGTTATTGAACCATATGATGTTTGGGGCTTTGATTATATGGGACCTTTTCCTGCCTCCAATGGATACACTCATATTTTGGTTGCTCTTGATTATGTTACTAAGTGGGTAGAAGATATTCCAACTAGTAGTGCTGATCATAACACTTCTATTAAGATGCTTAAGGAAGTTATTTTTCCGAGCTTTGGAGTCCCTAGATATTTAATGACTGATGGTGGTTCACACTTTATTCATGGTGCTTTCCTAAAATGCTTGCTAAATATGATGTTAATCATAGAATTGCATCTCCCTATCACCCTCAGTCCAGTGGTTAAGTAGAATTGAGGTACAGAGAACTCAAATTAATTTTGCAAAAGACTGCCAATAGGTCTAGAAAAAATTGGTCCAAGAAACTTGACGATGCATTATGGGCTTATAGAAGTGCATATAAAAATCCTATGGGTATGTCTCCGTATAAAATGGTTTATGGAAAAGCATGTCACTTGCATCTCAAACTAGAACATAAGGCATATTTGGCTATTAAAGAGCTCAACTATGATTTCAAACTTGCCGGTGAAAAGAGGTTATTTGATATTAGCTCACTTGATGAATGGAGAACCCAAGCCTATGAAAATGCCAAGTTGTTTAAAGAAAAGGTTAAAAGATGGCATGACAAAAGGATACAAAAGCGTGAGTTTAATGTAGGTGATTATGTATTGCTATACAACTCTCGTTTAAGATTTTTTGCAGGAAAAATTCTCTCTAAATGGGAAGGCCCTTACGTTATCGAGGAGGTCTATCGTTCCGGTGCCAAAAAAATCAACAACTTCGAAGGCACAAATCCGAAGGTGGTAAACGATCAAAGAATTAAACATTATATCTCAGGTAATCCCATAAATGTTGAAACCAATATTATTGAAACCGTGACCCCGGAGGAATACATAAGGGACACTTCCCAGAACGTTCTAGACTCCGAAAAGGAATAGGTATGTGGTACGGTAAGT
This sequence comes from Aegilops umbellulata, assembly GCA_032464435.1. Classification (NCBI taxonomy): domain Eukaryota; kingdom Viridiplantae; phylum Streptophyta; class Magnoliopsida; order Poales; family Poaceae; genus Aegilops; species Aegilops umbellulata. The sequence goes on from CP136056.1 coordinate 251,149,882, forward strand.
AAACCGACTCCAAAACAATTTTTGAGGCAATATTTCTCCGTTTTGGAATATTTTGAAAAATAGAAAAATAAGTGGCAGTCCGGGAAGGACACGAGGGCCCCACGAGGGTGGTGGGCGCGCCCCCTACCTCGTGAGCACCTCGTGTGCCCTCCGGACTCTGTTTTCTTGCACGATACGTATTTTGGTCGGTAAAAATTCATTATATAACCTCCCGAAGGTTTTGGCTCCCGTATCACGCAAATCTCCTCTGTTCTTGTTTCGAGCTGTTTTTCTGACAGATCTAGATTATCATGACGTCCCCAGGTGCTTCCAAGGACAAGTTCTTCGAGAAGGTCATCAACCCTTACCTCGCGAAGGTGCTGCGACACCCTCAAACCATTGAGTTGCGTGATGGGTTGCTGCACATCCGCGAGGATGTAACGCCCCGGATCTGATGCGCCAGTTGTCCGCCAGTTATTCGCCGTCGTTGCCATGTCATGTGCTTGCGTGTCGCTCTTTGCCATGTCATCATCTGCATTTCATATCATGTCAACATGTGCATTGCATTCGCATACGTGTTCGTCTCATAAATCCGAGCATCTTTCCCGTTGTCCGTTTTGCAATCCGGCGCTCCTATGTCTCCCGGCGTCCCCTTTTACATTTCTTTGTGAGCAGGTATTAAACATTCTCGGAATGGACCGAGGTTTGACATGTGGCCCCGGTATAGCACCGGTAGACCGCCTGTCAAGTTTCGGGTCAATCGGAGGTCGTTTGATACTCCAACGGTTAACCGGGTATCCGCAAAGGCCTCTTTCTCTTTGCAGCCCAACACCCCTCCATTTTGGCCCAAAACCCACCTAAGTCACTTCCATCTTCTCGGTCGTTCGATCACGATCGCGTGGCCGAAAACCGCACTCCATTTGGAGCTTCCTAGCCCCCTCTATCTATAAATATGTGCTCCCCCGTCCAAAAATCGCAGTTGAAACCCTAAAATTCCCCCTCCGCGCCGCCGGACATGTCCGTCCGCGCCGGACGCATCTCCGCCACCTCACTCCGACCTATCAGAGGCTGCCACCTCACCTCCACCGCCTCCCGCGCCCAATCCGGAGCCGCCACCTCACCCTCCTCCTCTCTCCACCGCGCCGCCGCCCCGGGGCCCAGATCCGGCCCGCCCTGGGCCGAACCGGGCCACGCCGGGCCCGCGCGCCTCGCCGCCGACCGCCCGGGCTCCCGCCTGCCCCGCCGCCTTCGCCGGCCGGCGCCGTCGCCGACCACCGCCGCCATCGCCGGCCACCACCGACGCCGCGCCGCCGCCCGCAGCTCTCCGCCGCCATCGCCGCCCGCGCCCTCCCGCGTCGCCGCCCGCGACCTCCGCCGCCTTGCCGCCTCGCCCCGCCGCCCCGCGCCGGCGCCACGCTCGCCGCCCGCGGCCTCCGCCGCCTCCTCGCCACCCGCGCCCGCGCAGGCCGCCTCCGGCCAGATCCGGGCCGGTGCCGCCCGGATCCGGCGCCCCCGCGCTCCGGCGGCCCTCCCTGCTCCTCCTCCGGCGCCGTCTCCGGCGATCCGCGCCGCCGCCTCGATTCCCGTGCCGGACGAACCCTAGATCCGGAGGTCCGAAAATTCGTCTAAGTCCCGTGCATTTTACATTATCATCATCTGTTCGTCATGCCATAACTTTGCATCCGTAGCTCCGTTTCGCGCTTATAATATGTCTGTTTGTTCGCCTCGAAGAGTACATAATTTCATTCCATTGCGTCATTTTCATTTGAGGTCATCTTCATGCCCTAAATGCTGTTAGAAGAGGGCTAGTTGATGTAAGTTGCTGGATCTTACCTGAACATGCACTTTTGTCATTTTTTCCATGATTGATGTGTACCTCCTATGAAGTTGAGTCCTACATGAGTTTTGTAATATGCCATGTTACCTTTCCAGATTATTATGCCTTGTATTTTTGTGATCTATGTGGTGACTAGCACAAGCATGCAAACTAGGTTACTTGATGTTGCTGATTTCAGAGACTTGGTGTTTTCACCAAGTCCCTGACTGCTGTTATTTTCATGCCATGTATTCATGTTGTTTCTGAGAGATCTATGCATAATTTGAGCATGATCAGTAAGGGAATTTTTGGACTTGAGTATTTGCTCTATCCGTCCATGCCTTTGTTTGCAATTATGGAGTGCCATAGCTTGAGTCAATCGAGCTCTACTTTTGCTTCAAAATGTTGCTGGCAGATTGTTTACATGTTATTCGATTTTGCCAAGTTTGGTGTAGTTGATCCTTGCATGATATGATGTTGTTCTTGCCATTTATTGTTACTATGCCATGTCTTCTAGATGTATGTATGCTTAGTTTCTCATGTAATTCTTTGTAGTGAGTGCATCGAGCTCGTAAACATGCCTACTTGTTATCTGTTTTTAACATGTCCAGTTTTCTGCTAAGTCTGAAACCTGTAACGAAACTTGCTTAATTGACATGGGTGTAATCACATTTTCTAGTCCTTTTTGGCTTATGGTCAGTAAGGGACTTTTGTCAAGTGCTTTGAGTAGATTCATGCCGTGCCTTGCTTTGCTATATTCGGAACATGTAGCATGTTGTTTCATTGCTCTGAACATGTCATCCTGACGTTAGTTTCTGCTATGTTGTTAATTTCACTAAGTCTGAGAACTTGTTATCGTTTGCACTTTTGCCATGATTGTTTGGACCTGTTATGATGTGAATTAACCGTAGCTCATTGTTCATCTTTTGTCGTGCATCTTGCGTAGATTATTGTCATATGCTTTGTTGCCATGTTTGGGTGCAGTAGCTTAATTATTTGTTGATTGCTAAGTAGCATCATGCTGTTAATGGCAGATTCGTGTCATTCTTGTATTGCTTGCCATTTGCAAACCGTGCATCCGATTCCGGTGTTCTTTATATCGATTTCAACCGAAATCATCTCACCTATCCAGTGGCATGCTTGGTTTGCCAAGATTATGCCTTGTTCATCTTTGTCCTTCCGGAGCATGCATATGCATTGCATACCATCTCGCATATCATACCATGTGTATGTGTTGGTTGATTACTTTGTTGTTTGTTTGTTTCCGGGTTGCTTCTCTCGTTAGCTTCGCTTTCGTTCCGGAGTTGTGAGGATTCGTTCGTCTACCTCCATGTGTCTTCTTCTTGGACTCGTTCTTCTTCCTTGCGGGATCTCAGGCAAGATGACCATACCCTCGAAATCACTTCTATCTTTGCTTGCTAGATTGCTCGCTCTTTTGCTATGCCTATGCTGCGATACCTACCACTTGCTTATCATGCCTCCCATATTGTCAAACCAAGCCTCTAACCCACCTTGTCCTAGCAAACCGTTGTTTGGCTATGTTACCGCTTTGCTCAGCCCCTCTTATAGCGTTGTTAGTTGCAGGTGAAGATGAAGTTTGTTCCTTGTTGGAACATGGAGATGTTGTTCCTTGTTGGAACATGTTTACTTGTTGGGATATCACAATATATCTTATTTAATTAACGCATCTATATACTTGGTAAAGGGTGGAAGGCTCGGCCTTATGCCTGGTGTTTTGTTCCACTCTTGCCGCCCTAGTTTCCGTCATATCGGTGTTATGTTCCCGGATTTTGCGTCCCTAACGCGGTCGGGTGATTTATGGGACCCCCTTGACAGTTCGCTTTGAATAAGACTTTTCCAGCAGGCCCAACATTGGTTTTACCATTTGCCTACCACCTATACTTTTCCCTTGGGAGTAGCTAACCCGAGGGTCATCTTTATTTAGCCCCCCCGGGCCAGTGCTTCCTTCTAAGTGCTGGTTCGAACTGAGCTGCCTGCAAGGCCCCCTCGTGGAAACTCGAGGCTTGGTTTTACTCGTAGCTAGTCTCATCCGGTGTTGCCCTGAGACCGAGATATGTGCAGCTCCTATCAGGATGTCGGCGCATCGGGCGGTTTTGCTGGACTTGTTTTATTGCTGTCGAAATGTCTTGTAGCCGGGATTCCGAGACTGATCGGGTCTTCCCGGGGAGAAGGAATATCCTTCGTTGATCGGGAGAGCTTATCATGGGCTAAGTTGGGACACCCCTGCAGGGTTTGAACTTTCGAAAGCCGTGCCCGCGGTTATGGGCAGATGGGAATTTGTTAACGTCCGGTTGTAGAAAACCCGAAGTTGATCTTAATTAATAATACACCAACCGCGTGTGTAACCGTGATGGTCTCTTCTCGGTGGGGTCCGGGAAGTGAACACGGTTGTTGGAGTTATGTCTGACGTAAGTAGTTCAGGATCACTTAGTGATCATAGTTGTTCGACCGTGCTTTTGCCTTCTCTTCTCGCTCTCATTTGCGTATGTTAGCCACCATATATGCTAGTCGCTTGCTGCAGCTCCACCTCACTACCCTGTCCTACCTTTAAGCTTAACTAGTCTTGATCTCGCGGGTGTGAGATTGCTGAGTCCTCGTGACTCACCAGATACTTCCAAAACCAGTTTGCAGGTGCCGATGAGACCGTGCAGGTGACGCACCCGAGCTCAAGGTGGAGCTTGATGAAGATCTTTTTCTTTGTGTTGTTTCGTTCTAGTCGTTCAGTAGTGGAGCCCAGTTGGGGTCGATCTTGGTCCTTTGTCGCTTTTGGGGTTTCTTCTTTATTTTGGCTCCGTAGTCGGGCCCTGTTTGTAAATGTATGATGTAATGTTTTATTCATGTATTTGAGTGAAGTGGCGATTGTAAGCCAACTATGTATCTCTTTCCCTTATGTATTACATGGGTTGTGTGAAGATTACCTCACTTGCGACATTGCTTTCAATGCGGTTATGCCTCTAAGTCGTGCTTCGACGTGTGGGAGATATAGCCGCATCGAGGGCGTTACAGAGGAAGAGGGACCAGAGGGAACCGGAAGCGTGGAGACGAGGCTCGAAGCAGTGGAGCAACAAGTTTTCAAGTGTCAAGGGATGGTGGAACGTGGACTCAACTCCAACCACATGATGATCGCGGAGTTCACTAGCAACCACAAGCTGGATGCTGGCAACATCGGGGAGGCCATCTTCAAGCTTCATGAGAAAATCGAGCACCTCCAAGCCCAAATCTATGACCTACAAACCAAAACTGTGAGTATGAATATAGATTCAAAAGGATGAGTTTGGCTGCAGATTTGAGGATCCCGGAGACTCGATCATCCTTCTATGATGGTGAGCCTATGCCTTGGAAGATGGATGACAAGCCCGCATCACCAACAACACCTCCACCGCCTTCTTCACCAACAAAGGAGACATAATCACATGGGTATGGGCACTCCCCTTGGCAACTGGCAAGCTTGGGGGAGGTGCCCCGGTATCGTATCACAATCACATCTCCTATCCTTACAATTTTTCTTAGTTCAATCCTATTAGTAGTATTTTGATCTAGTAGAATAAAGCTTATGGCATGATCTAGTTTTGAGTTTTGCTTTATGATCTCTCTATGTAATTGAGTCCGTGAGCTATATAATAAGGATTAGTGTTGAGTCAAGGGCTTGATTATTTTAGCCATGATTTTGAGGGAATAAAAGAAAAGAAGGAAAAGAATAAAAAGAAACAAAAGTTCATATTGATCTTATTGAGAGTAATGACTTCACATACAAAGAGTATGATGATTAAAAGTTTTTGGGAGTTGGCAGACATAGCTTTGGTCATCGTTGCAATTAATAGGAAGTAATAAAGGAAGAGAGGTTTCACATATAGATATATTATCATTGACATCTTTTATGATTGGGAGCACTCATTAAAATATGACATGCTAAAGAGTTGATGTTGGACAAGGAAGACAACATAATGAGTTATGTCTTTCTTATATCTGAGATAAAGTATGTTGTCATGGATCCTCTAACTTGTTGAGCTTGCCTTTCCCCCTCATGCTAGCCAAATTCTCAAGTAAGTTGTCATCGGTGCAAAGCAATAAAAATTGCTCTAAATATGTATGATTGATTGGTGTGAGAGAAATAAGCTTTATACGATCTTGTGATGTGAAAGTAATAAAAGCGACGGACTGCATAATAAAGGTTCATATCACAAGGGGCAATATAAAGTGACGTTCTTTCGCATTGAGATTTTGTGCATCCAACCATAAAAGCGCATGGCAACCTCTGCTTCCCTCTGCGAAGGGCCTATCTTTTATTATTATCCTCTACCTTATGCAAGAGTCTTGGTGATCTTCACCTTTCCTTTTTCCTTTTATCCTTTGGCAAGCCCAGCATGTTGGAAAGAACATGATATATATACCTAATTGGATGTAGGGGAGCATGAATTATTATTGTTGACATTAACCTTGAGGTAAAAGGTTGTGGGGAAAAACTATAAGTCCCTATCTTTCTCTGTGTCCGATTAACACTTCATAACCACAAGTATTGCGTGAGTGTTAGCAATTATGAAGGACTAAATGATAGTTGAGTATGTGGACTTGCTTTTCAGCTCTGACATAGACTCTTTCCGATGTTATGATAAATTGCAATTGTTTCAATGACTGAGGTTATAGTTTGTTGGTGCCCAATAAGGTTTCTGATTCATACATTTGCATTGTGAATAGATCATCACTTGAACATAAGTAATCATATGACAAATGCTTTATATGTTGCTGTTATGAGAATAATCATGATGCCTTCATGTCCATATTTTACTTTTTATCGACGCCTCTACCTCTAAACATGAGGACATATTTATTGTTATCGGCTTTTCGCTTGAGGACAAGCGAGGTCTAAGCTTGGGGGAGTTGATACGTCCATTTTGCATCATGCTTTTATATCGATATCTATTGCATTATGGGCTGTTATTTCACGATATGTCACAATACTTATGGTTATTCTCTCTTATTTTACAAGGTATACATGAAGAGGGAGAATGCCGGCAGCTGGAATTCTGGGCTGGAAAAGGAGCAAATATTAGAGACCTATTCTGTGCAACTCCAAAAGACTTGAAACTCCACAGAATATCTTAAAATAAATAAAGAAAAATCCTCGCCAAAGATGAAGTCCAGGGAACCCACACCCTGCTACGAGGGTGGGGGGCGCCCCCCTCCTAGGGCGCGCCCCCTACCTCGTGGGCCCCCTGGTGGGTCTCCGACGTCCATCTTCTCCTATATGAAGTCTTTTATCAAGAAAAAAACTAGAAGCAACCTTTCAGGATGAAACTCCGCCGCCACGAGGCAGAACCTTGGCGGAACCAATCTAGCGCTTCGGCAGAGCTGTTCTGCCGGGGACACTTCCCTCCGGGAGGGGGAAATCATCACCATTGTCATCACCAACGCTCCTCTCGTCAGGAGAGGGCAATCTCCATCAACATCTTCACCAGCACCATCTCATCTCCAAAACCCTAGTTCATCTCTTGTATCCAATTCTTGTCTCTAAGTCCGGGATTGGTGCTAGTAGGTTGCTAGTAGTGTTGACTACCCCTTGTAGTTGATGATAGTTGGTTTATTTGGTGGAAGATCATATGTTCAGATCCTATATGCATATTATTACCCCTCTGATTATGAACATGAATATGCTTTGTGAGTAGTTACATTTGTTCCTGAGGACAAGGGAGAAGTCTTGCTATTAGTAGTCATGTGAATTTGGTATTCGTTCGATATTTTGATAAGATGTATGTTGTCTAGCCTCTAGTGGTGTTATGTGAACGTCGACTACATAACACTTCACCATTATTTGGGCCTAGAGAAAGGCATTGGGAATTAATAAGTAGATGATGGGTTGCTAGAGTGACAGAAGCTTAAACCCTAGTTTATGCATTGCTTCGTAAGGGGCTGATTTGGATCCATATGTTTCATGCTATGGTTAGGTTTACCTTAATACTTTTGTTGTAGTTGCGGATGCTTGCAATAGGCGTTAATCATAAGTTGGATGCTTGTTCAAGTAAGAACAGCACCCAAGCATCGGTCCACCCACATATCAAATTACCAAAGTACCGAACGCGAATCATATGAACGTGATGAAAACTAGCTTGACGATATTCCCATGTGTCCTCGGGAGCGCTTTTCCTTATATAAGAGTTTGTTCCAGCTTGTCCTTTGCTACAAAAAGGATTGGGCCACCTTGCTGCACTTTATTTACTTTTGTTGCTTGTTGCTCGTTACAATTTATCTTGTCACAAAACTATCTGTTACCACTTATTTCAGTACTTGCAGAGAATACCTTGCTGAAAACCGCTTATCATTTCCTTCTGCTCCTCGTTGGGTTCGACACTCTTACTTATCAAAAGGACTAAGATAGATCCCCTATACTTGTGGGTCATCAGTGCTCGATCTGAGGGAGGACTTCATCATCATCTACATTGTCTTGGGGACTAATGTCTTCAGCTGCGATGTGGTCAACAGCTGGATCTTCTTGAGCTTCAGGAGCCTATGTGGTAGCAGGCTCAAGAACTATCAACCGACGCTCTTGGTGTGTGGACACATGACGAGCAACTGAGATTGGCTCCACTACTAGGGGCTCTGAGGGAGCAGCCCAATCTTTCTTCTTGGTTTTTCTCTTCTTGGTTGGTGGTGCTTCATCAGTGGTGTTCTTGGACCTGCGCTTTCTTGCTTCGCTGTCCTTGTTTTCTTGAGTTCTGAAGCTACTATGGGGACTGTCGGATGTGGGGTTCCGGCAAACCCTTAAGGTTCGAACACTGGGGTGCACACGAAGTCTTTCCCTCCTACCGATCTACGCTCTAGCTCGCTAAGATCTTGCGGTTGAACTCGACAAACTCACAACACAGAGAGAGACACAGGGTTTATACTGGTTCGGGCCACCGTTATGGTGTAATACCCTACTCCAGTGTGGTGGTGGTGGATTGCCTCTTGGGCTGATGATGAACAATACAAGGGGAGAACAGCCTCCTGAGTTCGAGGTGTTCTTGTGGGAGTGTTGGCTTCTCGATCCGTTCGAGTTGTCCCTTCTACTGTGGTGGCTAAGCCTATTTATAAAGGCCCTGGTCCTCTTCCCAAATATCAAGCGGGAAGGGATCCAACAACGGCGGTTAAATTTGAATGGGAATAGCTAGTACAAGCTATCCTGACAAAAGCGGTCTTTGCCTGCGAAAAGCTCTAGGGTGACACCGTCTTGGGCTCCACGATGACCTTCGCCTTGCCGTCCTCCTGGTCTTGGTCTTGTTGCACCAATATGGCAACCTTTGCCTGATGCCTTGGTACTCTTCGCCTGCGCTCCCCTCCTTAGCACCAAAGAGGAAATAAGGAAGTTGCGCGCACCAGTGCCCGCCTGGCACCGTTCGTCATGGCTCACGTCACGAGAGTCTCATGAGGTTTGCCCCGCCTTGATATCTCTGCTCCTCGTGAGCCTGCCCAGCTGGGCCACTCCAAAAGAGGTCTTGCATCATCCACCTAGCGAGGGTCTTGAGTGCCTTGTTGATGAAGGTGGGCCGTACGACCTGCTGCCTAGCAACGCCGTGGGTCGCAGGCAGGCAAGTCTGGGGACCCCCGTTCCCAGAACGCCGACAGTAGCCCCTGGGACCAAGGTGCACTCGGGCTTGGCTTCGCGGCAGAGCCAAGGGTCAAGTTCAGAGTGCAGCGGGCCCCAAAAGCCTGCGGCCTCGGTCGACGCGTGGCGGTTGATTGGACGTGCGCGTCTCCGCTTCCCCATGCTGCCTTTGAATCCCCCGGCTATGCGCCCCCCGCGGCCTACACAGTTATTCCTCCGCCTCCTGCGCCTTGCTTCCCCAGTTCCCTGTTTCCTCGCGGCTCTGCTTCTCTTCTCTGATCTAACTTGCGCCCCGCCTGCTCCACAGCTATGGCGCCTAAGCAAGCTGAGAAAGGAAAGAGTCCCCTGCCTCTTTTAGCTGCGCCTCCGTCCTTCGCGCCTGCGCTCGGCCGGTCTCGCGTGCTCAACGACGAGGCTATGGACAAGGTACGCCCGATGCTTGCCTCCAGCTTCAATGAGTGGGGGAGACGGTGGCTTCGCCTACGCCTCGTACTCGCACGGCCCAGACGGCCACCAAAATTCCAATCTTCATAGATGCCCTCTGGGCTGGCCTGATTCCTCCCTTCTCTGCCTTCTTCAATGTTGTGCTTGAGCATTATCAGATCCACATGCTGCATCTCGACCCTCAGTCTGTGACTCTTCTTGTCGTCTTTGCCTTCGTGTGCGAAGCCATGGTGGGCATCGCTCCTTCGGTGGCTCTCCTCCGCCACTTCTCTCGTTGCATTTGTCCGACACCCAGCAATGCTCGGGGTGCGTGAGCTTCCAGGCTGTGGCTGCGACGGTGGGCGAGGGGATCGATTTCGAGCTTCCTCCATCCACGAGCGAATTTTGGACATGATGGGTGTTCGTTGATGCTGTTGTGCTCAGTCCTCTGCTTCAGGCTCTGTCGGGGCCTGCTGTTCCTAACCCCGGCTGGGGCCATCAGCGGCTCGCGAGCCCCGGCCTTGCTCGTGTATGGCTCAGGTTGAAGTTGCCGAAGGATCGCAGCGTGACTGCACCGATGGTGGTGAAGGAATTCGTCGACACCGGGTCGCTCCGCTTCAGCGCCATTCTCGGCCAATGTGGACCTTACTCAGAAGCCAGGACCACATGAGGTTTCAGGATTCCGGGCTCCTCCATGGGATGCGGGGGACAATGCTCAAGGTCCTGACGGGTATCTCTCTGCCGGCTGAGCTGCCTAGGAATAGTTGCCTGATGTACTGCTGTGAGAATAAGGACGAATTTATAAAGGTCATGCCTCTCTTCGATGAATGGGGGCCGCGACCGATCGGCCTGGAGGGGCCTCGGGAGAACCCTATCGTCGTGGTTCCCTTCCTTGCCCCTGATACTGGGCTCGCCACAAGTGATGGTGCAGGTGGGCGAGCTCGGGCAGAGGCCGGCGGCTCGTGTGCTGAGGAGCACGTGTCGGGTGGTGATTCTGGGGCATCGTCCTCACGAGCCTGCCACTCCCCTCTTGAGGCGTCGGTTGCTGAGGAGACGCTGCGTGCGACTCCCAAGGCCAAGTCTCCAGGAGCCTCGGGAGGGCGTGGTGAAACGGTGGCCAGCTGTTCGTCGCAACCGAGCACCCCTGAAGACATTCTCCCGAGCTCTTCTTCGGTCCCGCTGCGCACTGGCCGTCACGTCCAGTGTTACGGTCGTCTTTGTGTGGACTTCGAGGAGCTCCGCAAGAGGAAAGGATCCCCCAGCGGCAGCAACATCTTCGGATCGCTGAAGCGGAGGAAGTAGATCACCATTGACGTGTAAGTACCGCGAAGTTGTGGCTTTCCATCTGCTTCTTTCTTCCTTTAACGCCTGTCTTTCAGGACCCCTTCCACCTAGGCTGCTAAGCCTCCTGAGAAATGGCCTCCTTCTTCCTCAACTCTTCCACCTGCCTCGAGCACTCTGAGTTGCCCCTAGAGCAGGGCTGGTTGAAGGGGCACTCCTACCCTCCTGGAGCGCTGAGCCTGCGGCCTCGTCGCTCCTCCCCCTTGGTCTGGCGTGGAGCTTGGCAGGCGTGCCCAAGACTCCTTCGCTATTCTTTGATGACAACTTGTTGGCTTCGATCTTCGGCCCCTCTTTGAGCAGCGAACCCCAGCCGGCTTGGGCTTCTCGCGAGGACGGGCTGGTGTCGAGTGTGGCGCCAGCCCCAGCCCCCTGCTGAGGGGTGGCGCGTCGCTTGGCGCCCCGCCCGCAGCCCCCGAAGTGGAGGACGAAGTAGGCCGGGCATTCAAGCTTGAGCGCGGGCGGAGCGTGGTTCGCCATGAACTCTTCCAGGAGGCGATGAATGCGATGAGCCGGCTCGGTGGAGAGCTCGCGAGTATCGATTCGCGTCTTGAGGCCGAAGGTTTCCGGCTGGCGGAGGAGCGGCGCAAGCTTAAGGTGGCCATCAATCTCGGACGCCATCAGCGTGACTGTCGTTGTCAAAACCGGCGGATCTCGGGTAGGGGGTCCCAAACTGTGCGTCTAGGCGGATGGTAACAGGAGACAAGGGACACGAAGTTTTACCCAGGTTCGGGCCCTCTCGATGGAGGTAAAACCCTACGTCATGCTTGATTAATAATGATGATATGGGTAGTACAAGAGTAGATCTACCACGAGATCAAGGAGGCTAAACCCTAGAAGCTAGCCAATGGTATGATTGTTGTATGTTGTCCTACAGACTAGAACCCTCCAGTTTATATAGACACCGGAGAGGGTTAGGGTTACACAAAGTCGGCTACAATGGTAGGAGATCTAAATATCCGCATCGCCAAGCTTGCCTTCCACGCCAAGGAAAGTCCCTTTCGGACACGGGTCGAAGTCTTCAATCTTGTATCTTCATAGTCTAGGAGTCCGGCTGAAGGTATAGTCCGGCCATCCGGGCACCCCCTAATCCAGGACTCCCTCAGTAGCCCCCGAACCAGGCTTCAATGACGACGAGTCCGGCGTGCTAATTGTCTTCGCCATTGCAAGGCGGGTTCCCCTCCAGATTCCGTGTACCTGTTGAATAATGTCCTGTGTTCAGTGAATGCAGCGCTCCTTGGCTTCTAGGCCCAATAATGGCCGCCTTCCACGTGTCAAACGAATACGAAAAGTTTGGGTGTTTTTACATTCACACCCCTAGCCGCGTAAATGAGCCGCCTATTTAAAGGAATGGGGACTTAGATCCAAACCACACCTTCTCCCCTCCGCGAGTAGTTATCAGAGAGCATCCAACAAAGGTCCATTCCACCATGGCCAGCCGTCGCAACTCCTCCTCTCGCCCTTCCAGTCCTAAGCCCGGAGACTGGGAGAGGTGCTCCATCCCGCATAGCGAGCTAGTATCGCTTCAGACCAAGGGATTCCTCCCTCCGGCCTATATGGTCCCGGTTCGAGCCGGACTCGCCTCCTATAATGGCGGAGAGCAAGCGGAGAGCGCCCCCACTCCCTCCAAAGGAGAGTGGGTATGCCTTGTCCCTTATCTAATAAGGGTACTCGGATTTTCAATTCATCCGTTTCTCCGGGGGCTTCTGGAGTTCTATGGCCTCCAGCTGCACCACCTCACGCCTGCCTCTATATTGCATATCGCGGGCTTCGTTGCCCTTTGCGAGCTGTTCTTGGGTGTTGAGGCTCATTTTGCACTGTGGAAGAGGCTGTTCTGCCTGGTGCCCGTTCTCAAGAGGGGTTAATATATCAAGTGGGCGGAGCCGAAGTGTGGCGCATCACCGGGGCCGGATATCTATCCGGAACCCCAAAGAAGGCATCCGAGGACTGGCCTTCGGAATGGTTCTATATAGAGGATGTCCCGCTGCCGGATCCTGTTCGGATCGGCCTCCCTTAGTTCAACAGTGCTCCCCCAAAAAAGCGCCTCAGCTGGCGTCCACGGAGCTCTCAGGGAGAAAGTGACAAGGACGTCCTTTACCTGATGGGTCGGATAAGATTATTGACTCATTCCGTACTAACCATGATCGGAGTCATGGCAGTATGCATCATGCGGGGGGTGCAGCCGCTTCAATATAGAGGCCACCCCATGTGGGATTTCAACGGGGAGGACGACGCCACCCGTCACGGCCGTAAGGGCCGGACTCGGCTGCCGCTCTGATAAAGATCTTGTCCACTTTGTACAAGGGAGAAGAGGAGGAATTTCTCCGCGTCAACCCTCAGGGTGGATTTACCATGTATAATCCTCCGAACTGGGTAAGTGAGCACTTTCACTTGTACATCCGTTTTGTATTCCTACTGTCAAATATATGGTCTGATGACTTCAACGCTGGAACTGCGCCAGGCTGTTAAAGAGATAAACAGCCCCCCTCCACAACCCGAGGATCCGAGACGGTCCCTTAACCCGGCCTCCCAAGAGGATCCGGACATATCTGTTTAGCTAATTGATGGGGTATTCCATCAATTAAGCAAGGACAGCGCCTTGGTGGCCATTACGGCCGATTACCCAGGGCTAATCCCCGCCTCCCAGGTAACTGAGACCGAAATCCCGGTACTTTGAAAGGGGACCCGTCCTCGCGTGTTTTCGATGACCGTATAACAACCGTGTTTTGCAGAGGAGGTCCTTGAGGCGGGAGGCCGAGCATAAGCGGCCAGCCCACGAGGGGCTGCGGGGCCCCGTGGGATAAAAAGAAGTGTAGTCCGGACTGAGGTGCCGGCGCAAAGGTATAGCGCGCCTTTTTATTCCCCGGTGTTATTCCTTCAAGGCATATTAACACTGGTGCTCTGTTCAGGACAAAGAGACCTCGCTGGACTATATCCGGAGAGGCTGCCAATCGCGCCTCCACCAGCTAGGCTCCACAGCCTGGCCCGGAGGCGGAGGCGAACACGAGGCGTGCACCGGACGCTCCTCTAACAGAGGATGCGGACAGGCTGTCTGCCACCCATTCCGAGGTGGAGAGTGCCATGAACCACAAGCGTCGCCGGACTATTCTTTGCGACGCTTGTTTCTCCCAAGAGGCATTTGATGCCTTCAATTTTGGAGATGCGTATCTCCTGCCGCTCAAAATGGTCTAGCCAAAGCCACGGAGCAATATGTAAAAGACATGAGGGTGAGAAACTTTAATGGTTATATATCAGTAGCCCTCGAGACTTGAAACAGTTACAATAACTGATTTAAGGATCGTGTAATACGCAGGTTCTTTCAGAGAAGAATACCCAACTGTCCCAGGAGCTAAAAGAGTGCAAAGCCCAACTTGAGGCCGCACTAGCCGTGACGGGGGAGCCCAAGGAGACCCCCTCTGGTAATATATGCTTCAAAAAGATAAGTGTGAAGTGCGGCATATGTGCAAATCTGACAAATGAAACTGCAGATGGCACCGGACTAGATCCGGACAAGCAACAACTCCTACGCCGGCTAAAGGCTGGCGAGAGCGTGGTAATAAAGGTGAGGTGGGAGAAGAATGATCTTCAGGATGCCAACACCAAGCTGGGTGTTGAACTAAAAGATGTTCGTGCCCAGCTGTCGGACTCCGTTAAGGAGAATCAGCGGCTTCGACGCGGCATATTTAGTAAGTGCTTGAACGAACTTTGAAAAAAGAGTTCGACGAGGAAGTCGACTAACAGAGTGATGTCTATAGGTATGCTAACAGGTCGTCCTGCAGAGGAGATGCCCGGTTCTACGGGTGACCTTCTTCCCGAGCTCTCGCAACTGCATGAGCGTGTTCGGCAGGTGATGCAAGGCGTTGCCCAAGCCTTATGGCCATCCCTCTCCATGACCGAGGGCCTTGGAGAGCTTGCAGAGAAGCTGAAGGGAGCGCGGCGGCGCTTCCGATTGTGGAAGATATCGGCCTGCCGTCAAGGCGCTAGGGAGGCCTGGGCCATGGTGAAGACGCGGTACACAAAGGCTGACCCAAACCACATGGCCGAGGTCGGACCTGTGGGGCCTGATGGGAAGGAGATCTCTGTAAGCTTAGTATATGGCCAAGTAGAATTGGCCGCAAAGTATTCCCAGCAGGACTATAAATTAGACAGCCTGTTAGATGGTATTGAAGAGGAATACAATCAGTCGGAGTGACTATGTAATTTAATTGACATTTGTAATGCCTTCTAGCCGGATTGTAGATCGTTTGTCATGGCCGACCTTTTCGCTTCAACCTCGGGACCTGACGGTCCGGAGTGTGTCCGAATACCCTCGCGGTTATATAAGAACCAGGGTATGCATGGAGACCAGGCGTAGGGGTCATTAGTGCTTGAACAGACAAGTGCCCAACTAGTTATGTTATATTACATGGTTAGTAAGAAACATCTTCCAGGGAGAATAGTTCCGTTAAGGGTTCCTTTCCCTAGGAGGCATGCCCTAAAGTGCATGTCCATTCTGCGAAAAAGACACAGGAAAAATCGTCTGGGGGCGCATAGATAAATAATTGGAAAAAATCATCTTTCAGGTCACCGACCGAATATTCCCTTAAGAATGCTAGCTTTCGGCTTCACCCAGTCTGAGGTACACATCCGGCTGACCCGGCAGTAACAATCGCAGAGGTGCTCCCTTTACCACCTAGCCAAACAATCGGGAACGTAGGGGTAAGCACAGGAGCCAGACAACCCAGCTTGGCCAAAACTTAAGTCATATCGATGCATATAATGGTGAAATAAAAGGTACATGCGGAAGTGTAACACATGTGTTGGGCATAAAGCCCGTGTGAATAAGCTTCTGTTAAAAGAAGCCCCCAAGTTTAATGAGTGCGAATAGGACGTCATGTGATGAGCCCTTTAATGCTATAAGAGGAGAGGAGAAGGAGAGAAATATAAGACAGACAGTATATAAAAAATGGACAGAGGAAGGAGACGAACACAGAGTCCGGAGCTAGGCATAGAATCTTCGGAGACGGGCTGCGTTCCATGGGTTCGGCTCGAGTCGGTTATCTGATGCATCTCGCAGGAGGTACGCTCCACCAGTCAGGACTTGGTCAATTATGAAGGGACCTTCCCACTTGGGCTTGAGTTTGTCCTTTTTCTTGTCCGGCAGGCGTAGAACTAATTCGCCAACATTGTAATTTTTGGCCCGTACTTCTCTGCTTTGGTATCTTCGAGCCTGCTGTTGATAGAATGCGGAACGGGTTTTGGCCACGTCACATTCTTCATCCAATGCGTCCAAACTGTCCTGCCGATCGAGCTCGGCCTCCCTTTCTTCGTACATGCGCACCCGAGGTGCGTCATGAATTATGTCGCAGGGCAAAACTGCCTCTGCGCCGTACACCATGAAGAATGCCGTATAACCGGTGGTGCGATTCGGCGTGGTCCGCAGCCCCCAGAGTACGGAGTCGAGCTCCTCTACCCAGTGCATGTTAGATTCCTTAAGGGACCGCACTAATCTGGGTTTGATGCCGCTCATGATAAGACCATTTGCACGTTCGACCTGTCCGTTAGTTTGTGGGTGATAGACGGAAGCATAATCGAGCGTAATGCCCATGTTTTTGCACCAGAGTTTTACCTCATCGGCCGTAAAGTTCGTGCCGTTATCAGTGATGATGCTGTGGGGGATGCCATAACGGTGTATGACCCCAGATATGAAGTCTATCACTGGTCCGGATTCGGCCGTCTTAACAGGCTTGGCTTCTACCCATTTGGTGAACTTATCCACCATGACCAGTAAGTATTTTTTCGTGTGGGTTCCACCTTTAAGGGGTCCCACCATGTCAAGCCCCCAGACCGCAAAGGGCCGGGTTATGGGGATAGTTTGGAGGGCGGTGGGTGGAATATGGCTTTGGTTTGCAAAAAGCTGGCAACCGACGCGTCGTTGGACTAAGTATTGAGCGTCTGCCCGGGCCGTTGGACAATAAAAGCCTGTACGGAAAGCCTTGCTTACAAGGGACCGAGCTGCAGCGTGATGACCACCGAGTCCGGCATGAATTTCAGCCAGCAAGTTCCGCCCTTCCTCTTCGGAGATGCACCTTTGAAGGACTCCGGTAGTGCTTGTAGGCTTTAGATCTCCGCACTATGCAACGTGCCTCGTTTTGGTCCTCTGGGAGTTCCTTCCTAGTAAGGTAGGCTAGGAATGGTTCTGTCCGCGGGGCAATAACGACCATTATTACGTGGGCTGAAGGTGTGACTTCATTGCGGAGCCTCCGATTGTGTCAGATTGTTCGGCATCAGGCAGTGCGGTTGAGTCCGGAATGTTAATGCCGGATTCCCCTTCCCATACTACAGATGGCTTGAACAACCTTTCCAAGAAGATATTGGGGGGGACTACGTCGCGTTTTGCGCCGATGCGTGCCAGGACATCTGCCGCCTGATTGTTCTCCCGGGCTATATGATGAAATTCGAGCCCTTCGAACTAAGCTGACATTTTTAGGATGGCGTTGCGATAAGCTGCCATTTTTGGATCCTTGGCATCAAAGTCTCCATTTATTTGGGATATTGCGAGCTTCGAATCCCCTCGCACCTCTAGGCGTTGAATGCCCATGGATACTGCCATCCGGAGACCGTGTAAAAGGGCCTCATATTCGGCTGCATTGTTGGAGTGTGTGTACATAATCTAGAGTACGTATTGAACTGTGTCTCCCGTGGGGGACGTCAAAACGACGCCAGCCCCTAGAGCGACCAACATTTTAGAACCGTCGAAATGCATGATCCAGTTTGAATATGTGTCGTACTCTTTAGGGAGTTCGGCCTCCGTCCATTCTGCGACGAAGTCGGCCACTTAATAGCTCGTCGTGGCTTATAAGTTATGTTGAATGGGAGGAGCTCGATGGCCCATTTGCAATCCGGCCCGTTGCTTCGCGATTGTTTATAATATTGTTAAGTGGTACTTCGGAGGCCACTGTTATCGAACACTCTTGAAAGTAGTGTCACAGCTTCCGGGATGCCATGAATACCGCGTATGCAATCTTTTGATAATGCAGGTACCATGACTTGCATGGAGTGAGGACGGTGGACACATAGTAGACCGGCTTTTGAAGGGGGAATTTGTGTCCGTTCGTTTCTCGTTGGACAACGAGCACTGCGCTTACAACCTGATGGGTTGCCGCAATGTACAATAGCATTGGTTCACCAATATTTGGCGCGGCCAGGACTGGGTTTGTTGCCAATATGGTCTTTATTTCATTGAGTCCGGCCGTGGCGGCATCCGTCCACTCGAAGTGTTCAGTGCGCCGAAGGAGGCGATAGAGGGGTAGTGCCTTTTCTCCCAAACGGGAGATGAAGCGGCTTAGAGCCGCCACGCATCCGGTTAATTTTTGTATCTGTTTGAGGTCTTTCGGGATATCCAATTGTGACAAAGCTCGGATCTTGGCAGGATTTGCTTCAATTCCTCCACCGGATACAATGAAGCCCAAGAGCTTTCCGGCTGGAACGCCGAAAACGCATTTTTCCGGGTTGAGCTTGATGTCGTATGTTCGGAGATTGTCAAATGTAAGCCTCAAGTCGTCTACTAGAGATTCGACATGTCTTGTTTTTATGACCACATCATCCACGTATGCCTCCACTGTTTTGCCGATCTGGTTTGCCAGACATGTTTGAATCATGCGCTGATATGTTGCGCCGGCGTTTTTGAGCCCAAAGGGCATCGTGTTGAAGCAAAATGGGCCGTATGGTGTGATGAATGCCGTTGCGGCTTGGTCTGATTCTGCCATCTTGATTTGATGGTAGCCGGAATATGCGTCGAGGAAACACAACGAAACGTGTCCTGCGGTGGCGTCGATAATTTGATCAATGCGGGGGAGGGGGAAGGGATCCTTTGGGCAAGCCTTGTTAAGGTCTTTAAAATCAACGCACAGGCGCCAGGATTTGTCCTTCTTTGGTACCATCACCAGGTTTGCTAGCCAGTCCGGATGTTTTATATCTCTGATGAATCCGGCCTCCAATAGATTGGCTAGCTCCTCTCCCATGGCCTGTCTCTTAGGTTCGGAAAAACGCCGAAGAGCTTGTTTGACAGGTTTGAATCCTTTTAGGATATTTAAGCTATGTTCGGCCAGCCTGCGTGGGATTCCTGGCATGTCTGAAGGGTGCCAGGCGAAGATGTCCCAATTTTCACGGAGGAATTCTCGCAGTGCGACGTCTACATCAGGGTTTAATTGCGCCCCGATGGAAGCTGTTTTATTGGGGTCCGTTGGATGGACCTGGAATTTGATTATTTCATCTGCTGGTTTAAAGGAGGTGGACTTAGATCTCTTGTCGAGTATCACATCGTCCTTGTTCACCATGGAGCGCAGCGCAGTCAGCTCCTCAGCCGCTAGGGCTTCGGATAGTGCCTCAAGGGCCAGTGCGGCTGTCTTATTTTCGGCGCGGAGTGCTATGTCCGGATCACTAGCGAGAGTGATGATTCCGTTTGGCCCGGGCATCTTGAGATTCATGTACCTGTAATGGGGTATTGCTTGGAAGATTGTAAATGCTTCCCGCCCGAGCAGAGCGTGGTATTCGCTACTGAACGGGGCCACATGGAACGTGACCTTTTCGGACCAGTAATTATCCGGCGTGCCGAACACCACATCTAGTGTGATTTTTCCTGTACAGTGCGCTTCCTGACTGGGGATTATTCCTCTAAAGGTTGTGCTGCTTCACTCAATGCGGTTCCAGTCTATTTCCATTTTTTGAAGGGTTTCCTCGTAAATGAGGTTCAATCCGCTGCCTCCATCCATGAGTACCTTGGTGAGGCGAAAGCCGTCCACTATTGGACTGAGGACCAGTGCGGCTGGTGCTCGGGCTGTTCGGAATTTAGGTTCATCACCGGCATTAAAAGTAATAGCCGTGTCACTCCATGGGTTTATTGTTGCTACTTGGTAGACTTCGGCGAGGCTGCGGAGTGTTCTTTTTCGCATATTATTTGATGCGAAAGTCTTGAAGACTGTTAAGACTGTACTGGTGTCCCTGGGTGGCTTTCTGCGGCCTCCGGAATTAGGAGGTCTTCGCCAATTTTGGCCACCTACCGGAGTATCCAACATGCTCTGAGGCTGTGAGTTGGAGTGGCGTCCTTTGTACTATAAATTTCACAGGGTCCATTAAGCCATCCTTCCAGTACGGTTCCATGCCCTGTAGAGGGTTTTTATTTTTTGGTGTTTAACCCGGCTGTCTGTCGATGATGCACCCTTTTGTTTCGGACGGGGTTTCTATTTAGGGCCGGATTATCCCAAAATTTTATTTTGGTTTTCCAGGCGCTTTCCATCGCACAGTACTTTCGTACTATGGACGCCAAGTCAGAAAGGCGTGTAATATCAGGACGACTTATGGCGTTGAGGATTCCCTTGTCTGTGCAATTATTGCAGAAGATTGAGATTGCGTCTTCCCCGCGGCAGTCCTTTATCCTGTTCATAACCAGGAGGAATCTGGCCCAGTAATGGTGTACTGTTTCTTCGGGCTTTTGCCTGATTTTGGATAGATCGCTTATGTTCGGGTGGGTGGGTGGAATTAAATCCGAAACCTCACCCGATCTCAGACTCAGAGGCCAAGGAGTTTCCGAACTCTGAAGTTTAGGTTCTTGGATGTTATCCAATGAGTCTAGCCCGTTGCCTGATTCTAAGTTCAGGTCTTGAGTTATATCCTCCCCTCCGCGGGTATCCGGCCTGAAGGGATCGGGAATCCGGACGTAATTAGGCCTTAAAATAGATGAAGGGTCGCCGCACTGCCCTTCTACCATTGCAACGTGATGGGTGACCTGGGGAGAGTTAATCTCTCTTAGATCGGGTTTAGGCCCAACCTTGTCATAATCTGTAGCGACCCCCAGGGCGGCGATGCGATCCAAGAGCTCGTTCATGGAAGAGAGCTCTATTGGATCTAACTGCTCGGCGAGTTCCGAACTGACATGAAGATTGCTTTTGATGACTCGAGAGGTCATCACCGGCGCAGCAGCCGAACCGGCGGTCATAAGAAAACCGCCCAGCCGGAAAGTTTGGCCGACAACCAAAGCTACCTTGGCAACGGTGCCGTCTTTAAAGACGGGATGAGGCATCCTTCCTGATGGCAACGGCATAGAGGAACTCTCAATGAAAGCACCAATGTCGGTGTCAAAACCGGCGGATCTCGGGTAGGGGGTCCTGAACTGTGCGTCTAGGCGGATGGTAACAGGAGACAAGGGACACGAAGTTTTACCTAGGTTCGGGCCCTCTCAATGGAGGTAAAACCCTACGTCCTACTTGATTAATATTGATGATATGGGTAGTACAAGAGTAGATCTACCACGAGATCAAGGAGGCTAAACCCTAGAAGCTAGCCTATGGTATGATTGTTGTATGTTGTCCTACGGACTAGAACCCCCCAGTTTATATAGACACCGAAGAGGGTTAGGGTTACACAAAGTCGGTTACAATGGTAGGAGATCTAAATATCCGCATCGCCAAGCTTGCCTTCCACGCCAAGGAAAGTCTCTTCCGGACACGGGTCGAAGTCTTCAATCTTGTATCTTCATAGTCCAGGAGTCCGGCCGAAGGTATAGTCCGGCCATTCGGACACCCCCTAATCCAGGACTCCCTCAGTGACCTTGAGAACGTGCAGGCTAAGGCGTCTCTCAACGTTTCCTATGGAGCCCGCTCACGAGCCTTGGAGGGGGAGCTCCTCATGTAAGAAAATCGCAGTTTTTATTTTTCCATGCGGTGTGCGCTTGTGTCCTCGTGAACTTGTGAATCCTGATGCGAGTTTTCTGCCTTGGTTTACCTTAGTCAGCGCCAGGTTTGAGCTAGACTGCGATGTGCCGAGTTCCTGAGAACCTTGCGGATCTCGCCGCCCCGTTGGAAGGGGCCCCACGTGAGGTGGGCACCAGTTATAGCGCGCGCTCGGGGCGCACGTGCTTCGCGCAGTCCCACTCGCGAGGATCTCATGAGGGAAAGGCGACGGACATGAGTCCCAAAAAAACGAGATTCAGAAGGCAAGAAATTGCTAAAACGAGAAAAGGCTCCCCCCGCGCGCATCGATAAAAACTCAGCTTCAACTCCAATCCAGATCCAGAAAGCAAAGCTACAGAAGGAAATATCCAAAGCAAAAGGCCGCGTCCGGCACCTAGTGTAGTCTTCTGGTCTTCAAGTCTTCTCACTAGCACAGAGCTAAGTGCTGCCACTAGGCGTGGGAGGGAGCCCCAGGGCCTGAGGCCGGCACCCCTGAGACTCCGGGGCGTGTACAACCCCAACTCATTATTACGTGAGAGTGTCACGGGCGGCGAGCTTCACAGGCACCGGGCCTTCTTCACAGGTACTGGTCCTGCTTCATATCGCCAGACGAGGGCCCCGCCTTGTGCCGCTCTCGACTTCCTTTGAGCCGACCGGAGACCAGGACGAAACAGAGGAGGGAAAGAGGACGCCAGCGGTTCCCTCGGCGACCACAGGTCCTCTGCCGGGGGAAGGGTTGGCGAGGCCTCCCTGTCAGAGGGCCTACCTCTGGGTGTCAACAGGCATCGCGCGCCGTGGGGAGGGGCCTTGCTCCTAGCTCCCTCTCGGTGGCCCCAGCGTGTCTCCCTTGTTGGGACGGGTGCCGCCGTGCCTGGGTCATCGATCGATGCTGCGACCTGATTCATCTGTAGTCCATGGTTAGCATAAGCATGTTCCTGAGAGATTAGTGGTACCCTGTAGGTGCCGCTGCCGGCACGATCGTTGTGGTTCTCTGTTGGTTCTTGGAAGGCTTTGGCTCCTAGCGTCCCCTCTCCCCAATCTTCCCCAGCGAATGGGCCGGGGTCGTCCTCTGGCGCGTACCCTTGATCCATCATGCGGGGCACGTAGGCTTCCGGGACCGTCACCCGAACACCTCGCCATGGTGCCCCACGCTCCATGTTGCCCCGCCCATGACGGCGTCCTGGGGATGACAATACGGCATCCGGTCGGGACCATGGAGGGTGACTCTTGCGCTCGTCGAGGGTGGCATGGGGAGTTCGAGCCCCCTACGCCGCCGGCCGTGCTGATGTTGATGAAGCCCCCGGGCGTGGCCGATGGTGCGCGGACATGGTGAGTTTCGCAGCGCGGCCCTGCAATAGCCTAGGGAGGAGGTCGATAGCAGACGGGTGGTGCTCCTGATGCTGCTGCATCCAGCAGCTCGGCAACACGCTCAAGCAGCGTATCCTAGCCGCTATCCATCGCAGCAGCTCCCTCGCCACGGTGAGCGCTGCCCACATGTTTGCTTACTCCCACTGTGAGTGCGGCGCCGTTCCTGCGGCGTGGCTCGCCGCTCTCGCCGCGGCTCGCAACTGTCATGGGGTGAGGGTGGATGACGCCTGGCTGCGCTGCCCGCGCCGGCGGGGTTTGGCGACGCCCGTGCCACTTGGAGTGCAGGGTCGAGGCCTTCACGGGCAGGCGGCACTACCCGGGCCGGCCAAGCTGCCCAGCGTTCGGAGCTGGCCCTTGACTCGCCAGACATCGCGGCTGGGGAGCGTCGGCGAGCTGGTCGGCGGAGAAGAAGCTCCGGCGCACCCCTACCTGGCGCGCCAAATGTCGGATGTGGGGTTCCGGCAAACCCTTAAGGTTCGAACACTGGGGTGCGCGCGAAGTCTTTCCCTCCTACCGATCTATGCTCTAGCTCGCTAAGATCTTGCGGGCGGACTCGACGAACTCACAACACAGAGAGAGACACGGGGTTTATACTGTTTCGGGCCACCGTTGTGGTGTAATACCCTGTGCTGGTGGTGGATTGCCTCTTGGGCTGATGATGAACAATACAAGGTGAGAACAGCCTCCTGAGGTCGAGGTGTTCTTGTGGGATTGTTGGCTTCTCGATCCATTCGAGTTGTCCCTTCTACTGTGGTGGCTAAGCCCATTTATAGAGGCCCTAGTCCTCTTCCCAAATATCGAGCGGGAAGGGAGCCAACAACGGCGGGCAAATTTGAAGGGGAACAACCAGTACAAGCTATCCTGACAAAAGCGGTCTTCGCCTGCGAAAAGCTCTGGGGTAACGCAGTCTTTGGCTCCATGATGACCTCCGCCTTGCCATCCTCCTGGTCTTGGTCTTGTTGCACCAATACGGCAACCTTTGCCTGATGCCTTGGTACTCTTCGCCTGTGCTCGCCTCCTTAGCACCAAAGAGGAAATAAGGACGCTGCATGCACCGGCGCCTGCCTGGCACCCGCCTGGCACCTTTCGTCATGGCTCATGTCACGAGAGTCTCGTGAGGTTAGCCCCGCCTTGATATCTCTGCTCCTCGTGAGCCTGCCTAGCGGGGCCACTCTAGAGGAGGTCTTGCATCGTCTGCCTCGCGAGGCTTGGACCCTCGCGAGGGTCTTGGGTGCCTTGTTGATAAAGGTGGGCCGTACGGCCAGCTGCCTAGCCACGCCGTGGGCCGCAGGCAGGCAAGTCTAGGGACCCCGGTTCCCAGAACACCGACAGGGACCTTGGGCTTCACGCCTGTCATACTGGCGGGGAAGACAATGTGAGGTTCTTCCCGCCTGGATGCTTCAGCTTGGTGCACAGCAGGCTTCTTCTTCTTCTTGGCAGCCATCTTAGGTCGATGCCGGGACGCCCAAGTGTCTTCATTGTAAGCTTGAACACATTTGGCAGCGAGGAGTTTCATGCGCTCTCGTGAACCTTTAGCTTCATCACGTTTCTTGTGAAACGCCTCCTTGAGCTCATGCATCATTTGCTTGAAGTTTGGACATCAGTCACACTGAGCTTGGCCATATGCTTCTTGAACTGAGCCTTTTCATAGTCAATTTTGTTCTTCTGTTCAACAATTATCTGAGCAGGAGCCAGCTCAGGAGCAATGGCTCCATGGAATGAGACGCCGAGGCCGATTAGGAGCTGAAGATCATCAAAACTGAGGTTTGGGCTGTCAAACCATTCATCAATGATCTTGTTCAGGATGTCCACATCAAAAAAGGGGAAGATCGTTGAAGATTTCCGCCTCTTGCTTGCTCTTTATCAGCAGCTCAAGAGCATCATCGCCAAGACCATCGTCACTAGACAGATCAATGGCTTCATTCTCATTCCTCAGAACGGCAGCTGGGGTCAATGCTTGACTAGTAGTTTGCATGGGCTTCTTCTTCTTATCTATCTTGGAGATGCGAGAGAGATCTTCAGAATGCACACTTGGTGCAGGAGGAGCAGTGGCCAGAGGCTTCACACGTGAAGCTCTTCGTGCAGTGGAGGGCTTTGAAGCCTTGGGTATCTTCTGCTTCAGTTGTTTTGGTGGAGCAGGCGCTTCATCAGAATCAGCTTCATCTCCAGACTGATCCACTGTGGCCCTCTGAGCAGCGATGTAGGAGAGAAGACCATCAAAGTTGTCGAAGGGGCCGATGACATTTGGATCGGCATCACGTGTGCCATCAGCCCGTGGAGCAGAAGGACCTGGGTTGGAATTGCATCCAAGACTCTTCTTGTTCTCTTTGGACGACGCCTTTGTAGTCTGAAAGTTTCGCTTGTAAAGATTATCGTCACGACACCATAGCAATGATGATGGTTCGGCATTGGCTGGTTGTGGTCAATGGACCATATAGGGGTAGAAACCCTGAGCAATAGCTTCTGCTCTATTCTTGCGTTGAAGATTTCGAAAGAGAATATCACCCCAAGGACTCTTGATGGCATTCTTCTCAGCATACTCCTGGGTCACGAATCGGTATTTGAACCATTGCTTGGCCCAAATATCTTCTAATCCACTGGATTTGTGTTTTGCACTGATTGTAATCCTCTTCTGGATTAGTCTTATATAGCTCATAGAGATCTGGTGGCAAATCCCTTGATGTGCCCCCACGGCGCTGCCTGCCGCCCTTCCGTGCAGACTTTTCTATTGCCATGAAGTTCAGACTGAAAGGCTTGAAAACTGGCAAATTCTTCCGTCTGCTGGTCAGACAAGAACTAGCTTCGGAGAATTGATGTGATGTTGTAAGAATTCTGCAAATGAATGCAGACTATGAGAACCAAGGGATTCTCCACGGACATGTACCTGTGACAACATTAGATATGCAAGGGAAGGGGAAGAGGTCATATGCATTCTCAAAATTTTTTGAAGATAAATCAGTTTAGAAGACATTGACCTCATAGTGCGAAGACATTCACTTTACGTTGGGAGCTAGTTCCAGATTTGTACGAATCCAAGAATAGGTACTAGTGAGGAATCTAACTATATGTGAAGCATAAGTGAATATACTAGGCATATTATGAGATGCAGAACAAGATAGATCTAACGATGTAGCCAGAGAAACCACTTTTGGTGAAAAAAGGATGAATCAATCAGATCAAAAAGGCAGTAAAAGCGAGTTTTAATTACCACACGAAGAACTGCTAAACGAGGTAGAGAGGAGGCCGAGCAGTCCGATCTTCCTTGCCCTAACTTGGCGACGGAGGACACCTACGGCGGCGGCGGAGAAGACGATGTCCGCGTTCGGCGTGAGGATGGTGTCGGAGAGGTCGCGTCAGCTAAGCGCTTCGTCGCCGACGTCGTCGAGAACTAGCGGTGGCGCTAGGGTTTGTCGAGGTGGAGAGGTGGAAGAAAGATTTTGACCGCGATGAGTTGTGCATTTATAGGGAGAGGGACAGCACAACGCAATTACGCAGGTGCCCCTGGCGGTTCACATCTGAGGGACACATGGCAAACATGCAACACATTGGAAGTTGTTCCATGTTCCCACGCATGCCTGGACTGTCGGGTGGTTGTTCCGGCTTCTCCGGGTTCCAGGCAATAAGGACTGAACATTTAAAATAGATTTAATGTTTGTCTTTGTATCTTCTTCTGACAAGGACGCGGAGAAGACATTCGACAGTTTCAACAGAATGCATATGATTTGGATAGATAGAGTTTGAGGTAGAAGCATAGAGAGGTTAGGGTCCGATCACATTCACTTAGTCCAAAAGATTCAAATGAGAAGACATAGCTATAAGTGAATATTGTAGAGGACAGAACACAAGTATATGTATATATCTGAGTAAAACTAAATTAACAAGGTGAAAATCATCAGGAAGACAAATCAATGGTGAAGATAAATCAAATGCAAAGACTTAGCAAATGTAACGCCAGGAGAAAAATACTTCACAAGAATTTGGTGGTGGCGTTACCCACCGTATAGGAAGTATTAGACCCAGACACGACGCACAATTATCGTGGCGCTCTGAAGTCAAATTCCGCATTAGTGTATTCACACTCAGAGTGTAAGTCTTCATTCATCGAAGACATACATTACATCGTGTGTTGCACATCTATGTCATCAACATGCATAAGTGTTAGGATGTGTGCCTAATCACAGGACATTCAAGGATTCCAAGATATTTAGCTCACACCGCAACTTGCAAAACTTTTTCTCATCCAAGGGCTTTGTGAAGATATTTGCCAATTGCTCTTCAGTGTTGACGTGAATGATATCAATATCTTCCTTCATGACATGATCTCTGAGAAAGTGATGACGATTTTCAATGTGCTTTGTCTTCGAGTGCTAAACTGGGTTGTTAGCAATCTTGATCACGCTTTCATTGTCATAGTAGAGTGGTACTTGTTTCAGATGGATGACATAGTCCTTGAGTGTTTGATTCATCCATAGAAGTTGAGCGCAGCAAGATCTAGCAGCAATGTATTCAGATTCAGCAGT
The DNA here is from genome assembly GCA_032464435.1 of Aegilops umbellulata. Taxonomy (NCBI): domain Eukaryota; kingdom Viridiplantae; phylum Streptophyta; class Magnoliopsida; order Poales; family Poaceae; genus Aegilops; species Aegilops umbellulata. The sequence goes on from CP136056.1 coordinate 251,177,635, forward strand.
GGAGAGAGATACGCAGTTCTGCTTCTTTGAAGACCAACAGACAAGAGATCGTCCAAAAAGTGACATGTGCCTGATGTAGACTTGCGATCCACCTTGTCACCAGCATAATCAGCATCTGAGAATCCAACTAGATCAAACTCTGAGCCCTTTGGATAACATAATCCTAGTGTTGGGGTGTAAGCCAAATATCGAAGAATTCGCTTCATAGCTAAGTGATGCGATTCCTTCGGTGCCGCTTGGAATCGGGCACACATGCAAACACTGAGCATGATATCCGGCCTAGATGCACATAAATAAAGTAAAGAACCAATCATGGAGCGGTATACCTTTTGATCGAACTCTTTACCATTGGCGTTAGGACCCAGATGACTTTTGGTTGGCATTGGCGTCGTGTAACCTCTTCATGCAGTCTTTGAGGTATTTCTCTTGATATATGAAGATGTCGTTGCTCTACTGACAAATTTGAAGACCAAGGAAGAACTTCAGCTTACCCATCATGGACATCTGATATTGCTATTGCATCATGTGTCCAAACTCATCACTGTACTTCTGGTTAGTGCAGCCGAAGATAATGTCATCCACATATATTTGGCATACGAACAGTTCACCATCAAATGTCTTCATGAAGAGAGTGGGATCCAGGGAACCAGGTTTGAAGCCTTTGCTCTTCAGGAAGTATTTGAGTGTGTCATACCAAGCGCGAGGGGCTTGTTTGAGGCCATACAATGCCTTGTTGAGCTTGTATACCATATCAGGATGTTTTGGATCTTCAAAGCCAGGTGGTTGTGCAACATACACTTCTTCTTCAATCTTTCCATTGAGAAACGCACTCTTCACATCCATTTGATACAGAAGGATGTTGTGATGATTTGCGTAGGCTAGCAGTATGCGAATGGCTTCAATCCTAGCCACAGGAGCAAATGTTTCATCGAAGTCAATCCCTTCAACTTGAGTGTATCCTTGGGCAATGAGACGAGCCTTGTTTTTGACAACTTGACCATGCTCATCTTGCTTGTTGCGATATATCCATTTGGTGCCTATTATGTTGTGCTTGCGAGGGTCAGGACGCTTGACTAGTTCCCACACATTGTTCAGCTTGAACTGTTGAAGCTCTTCTTGCATAGCTTGAATCCCTTCAGGTTCCAAGAAGGCTTCAACAACTTTCTTGGGTTCTAATATTGAGACAAATGCAAAGTGTCCACAGAAATTTGCCAGCTGTGTTTCTCTCGAACGAGTGAGTGGACCCGGTGCAATGATGCTATCGATTATCTTCTCAATATGTACTTCATTTGCAACACGAGGATGAAATGGACGAAGATTTTGCTCTTGCTGATCATTGTCATCATTAGGAGGATTATCTTCAGGCTGAGCATTGTCTTCAGGTTGATTAGGTGCAGAAATGATAAGTTCATCTTCAGCCTGAGCTTCAGACGGTATGATTTCTCCAGTTCCCATAAGCTTAATGGATTCACTAGGTGGAACTTCATCTATCACATTTGGCAGGTGCTCTCTTTGTGAGCCGTTAGTTTCATCGAACCGCACATCTACAGTTTCAACCACTTTATAGTGAAAGAGGTTGAAGACTTTGTAGGTGCGAATCCTTTCCGTAGCCAAGCATAAAACCTTCATGTGCTTTCGGGCAAATTTTGAAGTGTGATGTGGATCCTTGATCCAGCACCTAGCACCAAATACTCTGAAGTAACTGACATTTGGCTTCTTACCAGTTAGTAGTTCATTGGATGTCTTCTTCAGAAGCTTGTGAAGATAAACACGGTTGATAACGTGGCATGAAGTATCAATGGCTTCAGGCCAAAACTTTCTTGGAGTCTTGTAGTCATCAAGCATCGTCCGAGCCATCTCAATGAGTGTTTTGTTCTTGCGCTCCACGATGTCATTCTGTTGAGGTGTGTATGGAGCGGAGAACCCATGAGTGATGCCTAATGTATCTAGGTAAAGGTCGAGGCCGGTGTTCTTGAACTCAGTGTCGTTGTCACTTCTGATATGCTTGATCTTGACACCATAGTTATTCATGGCACGGTTGGCGAAGCTTCTAAAGACTTCCTGCACTTCAGTCTTGTAGAGAATTATACGCACCCACGTATATCTAGAATAATCATCAACAATGACAAAACCATAGAGACAAGCAGTAGTAGTGAGAGTAGAGTAGTGAGTAGGGCCAAATAAGTCCATTTGTAGTTGCTCGAAGGGTTGAGAGGTCGTCATGATTGTCTTCGAGGGGTGCATGGCCCTCGTCATCTTTCCAGCTTCGCAGGCACCGCACAAGTGATCCTTCTTGAACTTGACTCCCTCGATGCCTATGACGTGTTTCTTCTTCGCGATAGTGTACAAGTTCCTCATGCCAGCATGCCCTAGCCTCCGATGCCAGAGCCAGCACTCTGAAGCTTTTGCTAGAAGACATATGACAAGTTGTGTTCCTACTAAGAAATCTACCATGTACAAATCATCTTTCCGATACCCTTCAAAGACTAGAGACTTGTCAGATTCCATTACTACAAGGCAATGATATTTTCAAAATATCACAATCATGTTCAAGAAACAAAGCATTGAGACCGACATTAAGTTGAAACCAAGGGATTCAACAAGCATCACTTTATCCATGTGCTGATCCTTTGAGATTGCAACTCTACCTAGACCCAATACCTTGCTTTTACCAGTGTCAGCAAATGTGATGTGACTCTTGTCAGATGGACGTAAGGTTGAGTCCATGAGAAGACTTCGATCACTAGTCATATGATTAGTGCATCCGCTGTCCATTATCCATTCTAAAGACTTTGGTGTCATACCCTACAGTACAGTTAGGGGTATAGGCTTCACCAAGAGTATTGTGAAGCATAAACATTTGACGGACAAGAGGATTATCAAAGCTCAGATCAAGGTTAGGATTGATAGGATGTTTGGCAAGTGATTCAGGAACAAAGTACATAGTGAGACCATTTGGGCATTTTATCTTGCGCCCTACAAGATGTTTTAGGTCCCCCAGCAATAGCATCAGACGCCTTTGATTTCTGGCTGGAGACCTTTCCCTGCAAAAGAAAGTTAATTCTTCTTAACCACCCACATCTTTAGGGGTGGCTTAGAAGCAATGAGTCTAAGTGCAGTATCTGAGAACTTCGGCTTTGGAGCCCTAGCAAATAGCCTTGCGGGAGATGAATGATACGCATATGAATAAGCAGAAAAGTTCTTAGTTTTATGAACATAGCGGTTTGAAGAAACACACTCATATTCATAAGTTTGAGTATGATTTCCCTGCAAAACATTTGTGTTAGGGTGACTCAGGTGAGTCCTGTGTTTGTATCAAGCCTTTGGGCCATATGAAGCCTTTGCTCTGGGGTTTGTCTTCTTCCCTTGTTGTGTAATGATGACATTCACAGGAAGATTCTCAAGACATCTTTTGGGTACCCATATCTTCTTCATAGGTGGCCCATTCCTGCAGTTAGTACCAATATACGTGGCAAACACTTCATCATTCTGATTCTTAAACAATTTATAGTTTGCATCCAAGGAATCATTAATGATAATTGGATTAGCACAAGTGAAGCTAGATAAGGTGGATGGATCCACTGAAGGTCCCTTTGCAGCAACCCATGTGGTTTTGGGGTACTTCTTAGGCTTCTAGTAGGAACCATCAACATTAATTATCCTCTCAAACCCAACAACCTCTTTCCTAGGGTTTCGGTTCAGAATCTGCTTTTTGAGGACATCGCACAGTGTCTGATGCCCTTTGAGACTTTTGTACATCCCTGTTTCAAGCATTGTCTTCAACCTAGCATTTTTCATCAGCAATAGTGGTGGCATCCTCAGCAGAGGGGTTAGTTACCACATCAACAGTTGAAGATATTGCAACAGTAGTAGCAGTAGAACATTCAGCAACAGAAGTAGCGTTATCACGCTCAAGGCATTTTAGACATGGTGGTTCAAATCCTTCCTGAGCGGGACAGATCTATTGAGCGCGAAGTGACTCATTCTCTTTTTGAAGATCTTCATGAGCCTCTCTCAATTTCTCAAGTTCTTGCTTCCTTTGAAGATAATCGTAGGAAAGCTTTTCATGAGTTGTTGAGAGCGTTTCGTGACTACTTTCAAGTTCCTCGTACTTAACATTAATATTTTTATGTCTTCAATTAGGGACTGAGATCGGGTCATTTCCGCGTACAACAGGTCATCGCTTTTGTCAAACAGTTTTTGAATATGTTCCATAGCTTTATGTTGTTCAGTTGCAATTTTAGCAAGTGTTTTGTTGTTGCATTTGGATTCACAATCAGAGTCATCTTCACTTGATGTTTGGAAGTAAGCATCGCGTGAGTTTACCTTGGCACTGCGTGCTATGAAGCAATATGTGGGAGCGGAGTCGTCCTTATCATTAGCATCAGCGTTGGTGACGGAGCCATTGTCTTAAGTGTTGAAGATGGACTTGGCAACGTAGGTTGTAGCTAGAGCCAGACTTGCAATGCCGGAGTCAGACTCCTCCTCAGACTCCACCTCCGCCTCCTCAGAAGCAGACTCCTCCTCTTAATCCATTTGCTTGCCAACAAACGCACGAGCATTGCCAGATGAGCTCTTCTTGTGTGATGAAGACTTGGACGAAGACTTGGAAGAAGACTCTGAGGATTTCTTCTTCTTCTTGTCATCAGAATCATATTCCTTGCTCTTCTTCTTCTTCTTCTTGATCTCATTGTACCACTGTGGACACTCAGAGATGTAGTGTCCAGGTTTCTAGCACTTGTGGCATGTTCTCTTCTTGTGGTCATTGTCGGTGTCAAAACCGGCGGATCTCGGGTAGAGGGTCCCGAACTGTGCGTCTAGGATCCATGGTAACAGGAGACGGGGGACACGATGTTTACCCAGGTTCGGGCCCTCTCTATGGAGGTAATACCCTACTTCCTGCTTGTTGATCTTGATGAATATGGGTGTTACAAGAGTTGGTCTACCACGAGATCGTAATGGTTAAACCCTAGAAGTCTAGCCTATGTGTATATGGTAATGAATGTGTCCTATCCGGACTATGCTCTCCGGTTTATATAGACACCGGAGAGATCTAGGGTTACATTGAGTCGGTTACATAAGAAGGAATCTTCATAGTTGGTCGCCTAGCTTGCCTTCCACGCCTAGGAAAGTCCAATCTGGACACAGATATAGTCTTCGGTCTTCGTATCTTCATGGCCCATCAGTCCAGCCCATAGATATCAGGTCGGACGCCCAAGGACCCCTTAATCCGGGACTCCCTCAGTAGCCCCCGAACCAGTCTTCAATAGCGAGGTGTTCGGCACACATATTGTCTTCGGCATTGCAAGGCGGGTTCCTCCTTCGATGATCTCCAAGTAATGTATTCGACCATTGATCCAATGTCGTCTCCTTGGCTTCAGCGCATTTTAAGTAATCTTCGTTCTCCACGTGTCGAGCGAATGTGGAAAGTCAGGGTATTTTTGCGAATAACACCCCGTCTACGCAAGGAAGAGCCCCTATTTAAAGAGATTGGATCCTAGATCCGTTCAGCGCTACGCAGAAGAAATACCCTGAGACTTCTTGGGAGAGACCATTCTAGCATGGCCAGCGTTCCCAGCTCCTCCACTCGTCCTGGCCCAGAGAAAGGCGAGTGGGAGAGGTGTTCTGTGTCTCATAGCCAATTGACGAAGTTGCAAATGCAGGGATTCCACCCCCTTGCAGATCTAGTCCCTGTTCGGACGGGGCTAGCTTCCTTCAATGACGGGACTCAGGCAGAGGATTCCCCAAATCCGTCTGGGGGAGAGCGAGTGCGTTTTGTCCCCTTCCTGCTGAGAGGCATTTGATTTCCAATCCATCCATTCCTTCGAGGACTTCTGGACTACTACGGCCTCTAGCTGCACAACTTCACTCCAGCCTCTATTCTGCACATCACGAGTTATGTCGCTTTGTGTGAACTATTCCTGGGCGTCGAGGCTCATTTCGAGTTGTGGAGGAAGTTGTTCTGTCTTGTCCCGCGCAATCACGAAGGGTCAATATTTGAGGTGGGCGGAGCCGAAGTGTGGCGCGTCGTTGATACGGATATCCATCCGGCACACCAAGGAAGGCACCATATGGATGGCCCTCCGAATGGTTCTATATTGAGGACGTCCCGCTTCCCGACCCAGTTCGAAAGGGTCTTCCCGAATTTGCGGGCGTCCCGCTGAAGAAACGCCACAGTTGGCGTCCCCGGAGTCTTGAAGAAGATGGCGGCGTGGAGGTTCGTCAGCTGATGAGCAAGACAAAAGAGCTCGCTCAGTCCGGACTCACAGTAATCGAGGTTATGGCGATCTCCATAGCGCGAGGGGTTCAGTCGATTCAATACAGAGGGCTTCCCATGTGGCACTACAATGGGGAGGATGACGCCTCTCGCTGTGGCCGGAAAGGTCTGGATACCCCTGCTGCTTTGGCTAAGATATTAGCCGAACTGTTCAAAGGGGAGGAAAAGGAATTTTTTCGCATCAAGCTCAGAGACGGGTACTCTATGTATAACCCTCCCAGTTGGGTAATGCCCAACCCCTCTGTTTTTACCCCTTCCATCTCCAAATTTCCTTTGATAAATATCTAGTTTGTTTGCTTATGACAGCACTGGCGAAAGGTCACCGAGGGATTTTATAGTCCCGCCCCACAGCCGGAGGACCACAACCGGGAGCTTGATCCCGGGTTTGAAGAGGATCCAAATATATTTGTGGTGCTCTCGGAGGGGGTGTTTTACCAGACGAGCTATGATGGCACAGAAGTGGCCATCATTGCCGACTACCCCGGTCTTCTTCCTGCTTCACAGGTAAGTAAACAAGAAACACCTCCTTTGAAAGGGTGCTCGTACTCTGTCTCACCCACCGCATTGTCGCGCATTTTACAGGGGAGGCATTTGACGATACTGAGGAAATCGGTTCCTGCTCCGGGCAGGCCTTCGAAGAGGAGGGCCGGTGAAGGCACTACCGGGCCCTCGTCGAGGAGGTACGGATAAATATATTTTTCAGCGGCCGTGTCCAACTATGACCTATGCGCCTGTTTGATTATAGGAAAAAGGTTCACCGAACTGTGTCTGGGGGTCCGGCCGGCCGCTCTCCCAACAACCAAGATTTAGATCCAGTCGGGGAGACAGGAGCCGATGTAGGAACAAAGCCGGACTGCCCTTCGGCCGAGTGTTCGTACAATATGTCTGTTACGAACTCGGAAGTAGAGAGCGCCATGAATCAACGGCGCTGCAGAGCTGTTTTACTAGACCCAAAGTTCTCGGACGAGGCATTTAATGCCTTTAGCTCGGGCGACGCATACATCCGAGCTGCTCGAGACGGGCTTAGAAAAGCCACGAGGCAATATCTGACAGATGTGGAGGTAAGTTTTCTTTGTCAAAAAAAGGATAGCCATATACCCGTAGCCCCCGAGACTGAAAGCAGTTGGTACAACTGATTTAAGGACCATTGTATGACCAGGTTCTTACAGAGAAGAACAACCTGCTGACCCAAGAGCTGGAACAATGTTGAGCGCAGGTAAATGCTGCTACCGCCGAACTGGAAAAGTCCAAAAAGGCGTCGCCTGGTAATTTTCCCCTCCATCGAGAAAATATAATCATATGCCATTAATGCTAACAGTCCTGCCTATATCATGACATGATTGTCAGAGGAACTCAAAGAGGCACTGGAAGTCGAGCAAGCGAATGAACAAGAAGCCAAGAGGCTACATGCTATGGGCGAACGTGTGCGGAAGCAGGCCATTGTTGAGAAAAACCAGCTCCGGGATTGCAAACCCCAGCTAGGCGAAGAGTTGAAGGATGTGCGGGCCCAGCTAGCCGATTCCGTGAAGGAGAACAAGAAGCTGCGGGGCAGCATATTCAGTATGTGTCCCAAATATTGTTAAAGTAGTTCGAAGATAGATATAACTGATATAATTGTGATTGCAGGTATATTGACGGGCCGTCCTAAAGAGGAGGTGTCTGGATCAGCTGATGATCTGCTGCAAAGACTGTCGCAGGTGCACGGCATGCTCAGCTGGCCATGCGGAGCGTTGCCAAGGCCTTATGGCCATCCGCCTCCCCTCCGGGAAGTATGGAGGAGCTCGTAGAGCTGTTCAAAGGAGCACGGCGGCGTATCCGATTATGGAAGATATCGGCCTGTCGAGAGGGTGCACGAGAAGCTTGGGCCATGGTGAAAACTCGGTATACCAAGCTTGATCCTAATCACATGGCCCGGGTCGGACCGCTAGGGTCGAATGGGGAAGAAATTCCCGTTAGTTTAGTATATGACCAAGTAGAGGTGGCCGCAAAATATTCCCAACAGGATTGTAAGTTAGACCGCTTGTTGGACGGTATAGAGAAGCAAGTGTTTGAGTCCCAATGGCTATGTACTTTCCTTACCCTATGTAATTCTAGCTGAATTGTATAGCATTTGTCATGGCAGACCTTTTCGCTTCAACCTCCAGACTCGATGGTGCGGAGTGTTTCTGAATACCCTCGCGGCCGAATAGACCGGGGTATGCTTGGAAAACTAGGCGTAGGGGTCATAGTTGCTTGAACAGACAAGTTGTATCCGACTAGTTATGTTATATTACATTGAGATTGTAAGAAACATCTTCCAGGGAGAATAGTTCTGTTAAAGGTTCCTTTCCTTGGGTGTGCATGCATGAGTAGACATGTCCGAATTGTGATCTAAAAATCACAGTGTGTATAGCTTCTGGGGGTTCACAATAGAGTGAGTGCAAAGAGTATTTTTCATCCACCGACCGAATATTCCCTTAAGAATACTAGCTTTCGGCTTCACTCAGTCTGAGGTACACATCCGGATAACCCGGCAGTAACAATCACAGAGGTGCTCCCTTTACCACCTAGCCGAACAATCGGGAACGTAGGAGTAAGCATAGGAGCCAGGCAACCTAGCTTGGCAAAAACTTAAGTCATATGGATGCATATAATCGTGAAGAAAAGACATACGGGAAGAACGCATATGTATGATGAGCTTGATGCTCAGAAAATAGTATTAACAAGCTTCTGTTAAAGAAGCCCCCAGGTATGATGGGCGTACATATGTAAGAATATGTACGTCAGCAGTGTTCGGTCGAGAAAAAAAAGAATTGTGTAAAAGGGAGAAAAAGTAATGGGAACTATAGGGGAGAAGGAGACTAACAAAGAGTGCGGCGCTAGGCATAGAACCTTCGGAGTCTGGCCGCGTTCTAGGGGTTCGGCTCTAGGCGATTGTCTGACGCGTCACGAAGACGGTACGCTCCTCCGGTAAGAACTTCGTCGATTATGAAGGGACCCTCCCATTTGGGCTTGAGTTTGTCCTTTTTCTTCTCCGACAAGCGTAGAACGAGTTCACCAACATTGTAAGTCTTGGCCCGTACTTCTCTGCTTTGGTATCTTCGAGCCTGCTGCTAATGAAATGTTGAACGGGTTATGGCAACGTTGCGCTCCTCCTCCAGGGCGTCTAAGCTATCCTGCCGATCCAACTCGGCCTCTTTCTCTTCGTACATACGCACTCGAGGTGAGTCATGTATAATATCGCAGGGCAATATAGCCTCTGCACCGTACACCATGAAGAAAGGTGTGTATCCGGTAGTACGGTTGGGTGTGGTCCGCAGCCCCCAGAGTACGGAGTCAAGCTCCTCGACCTAGTGTTTGTCTGATTCTTTTAAAGACCGCACTAGCCTGGGTTTGATGCCGCTCATAATAAGACCGTTAGCTCGCTCGACTTGACCATTTGTTTGTGGGTGGTAGACAGAGGCGTAATTGAGCTTAATGCCCAGATTAGCACACCAGCTTTTCACCTCATCAGCTGTGAAATTGGAACCGTTATCAGTGATGATGCTGTGCGGTACACCATAACGGTGCACCACATCGGATATAAATGCGATCACCGATCTGGACTCAGCCATTTTGACTGGTCTAGCCTCTATCCTCTTGGTGAATTTGTCCACCATGACTAGCAGATATTTTTCTTATGGCTTCCCCCTTTAAGGGGTCCAACCATGTCCAAGCCCCAGACTGCAAAGCTCCATGTAATGGGGATTGTTTGTAGGGCGGTTGGGGGCATATGGCTTTGGTTGGCGAAGAGTTCGCATCCAATGCAGTGCTGGACGAGGTCCTGTGCGTCTGCCCGGGTCGTAGGCCAATAAAATCCTGTCCGGAAGGCCTTGCTAACAAGTGCCTGGGCTGTGGCGTGGTGCCCACCGAGACCAGCATGAATTTCTGCCAAGAGTTGCCACCCCTCCTCCTCGGAGATACACCTTGAAGGACTCCGCTGGTGCTTTTCTTGTAGAGCTCTCCCTCATGAACTTTATAGGCCTTCGAACGCCGGACGATCCGGCGAGCCTCGTTCTGATCTTCTGGGAGCTCCTTCTTATTAAGGTAGGCCAAGAATGGTTCGGTCCATGGGGCAATGACTGCCATGATGAGGTGGACCGATGGTGTTATTTCGGTGGCTGAGCCTCCGATGATATCGGCGTGTTCGCTATCTGTGTTTGTGTTCGGAACGGGACTGTCGTTGCTGTCTCCCCCTTGCCACACCACGGATGGCTTAAAGAGCCTTTCGAGGAAGATGTTAGGTGGGACGGGGTCGCGCTTAGCGCCAAGCGAGCAAGGACGTCTGCCACCTGATTACTTTCGTGGGCGACGTGATGAAATTCGAGTCCCTCGAATCGAGCCGACATCTTCAAGACAACATTGCGATAAGCTACCATATTTGGATCTTTGGCATCAAAGTCTCCATTAATTTGGGATATTGTGAGGTTTGAGTCCCCGCGCACCTGTAGGCATTGTATGCCCATTGATACGGCCATCTGAAGGCCATGTAGCAAGGTCTCGTATTCGGCTGCGTTGTTGGAGTCTGTGTATAATATTTGGAGTACGTACTGGACGATATCTCCTGTGGGGGACGTTAATACGACACCCGCCCTAGCCCTACCAACATTTTCGAGCCGTCAAAATGCATCACCCAGTTGGAATATGCGCCGTACTCTTTAGGGAGTTCGGCCTCTGTCCATTCGGCGACGAAGTCGGCCAGTACCTGGGATTTGATGGCTCGACGTGGTTTGTACGTGATGTCGAATGGCAGGAGCTCAATGGCCCATTTGGCAATTCGGCCCGTTGCATCCCGGTTGTTGATTATATTATTGAGGGGCACTTCAGAAGCCACCATGATCGAGCACTCCTGAAAGTAGTGTCGCAATTTTTGAGATGCCATGAAGACTGCATATGCTATCTTTTGATAGTGAGGGTACATGGATTTGCATGGTGTGAGGACGGTGGATACGTAGTATACCGGCTTTTGGAGCGGAAATTTGTGTCCGTCCTGTTCTCGTTCGACGACGAGCACGACGCTCACCACTTGATGTGTTGCCGATATATATAGCAACATGGGTTTGCCTGTGTTTGGTGCAGCCAGGATTGGATTGCTTGCTAGGAGGGTCTTTATTTCCTCCAGTCCGGCAGTCGCCGCGTCTGTCCATTCGATGTTATCCGTGCGCCATAACAGGCGATAGAGTGGGAGTGCCTTTTCTCCTAGTCTAGAGATAAAGCGGCTTAGTCCTACCATGCATCCTGCCAGTTTTTGGACCTGTTTGAGGTCTCTTGGTGTAGCTAACTGTGACAGAGCTCGGATTTTAGCCGGATTTGCTTCGATTCCTCTATTGGAAACTATGATGCCCAGCAGTTTTCCAGCGGGGACGCCGAAGACACACTTCTCCGGGTTGAGCTTAATGTCATATGCCCGGAGGTTGTCAAACGTGAGACGTAAGTCGTCTATTAGTGATTTGGCGTGCCTAGTCTTAATGACGACGTCATCAATGTAAGCTTCTACTGTCTTGCCGATCTGTTTCTTGAGGCATGTTTGGATAATGCGCTGGTAGGTGGCGCCGGTGTTCTTGAGCCCGAAAGGCATGGTGTTGAAGCAAAACAGCCCGTATGGGGTAATAAATGATGTTGCAGCTTGATCGGATTCCTTCATTTTGATTTGATGGTATCCGAAATATGCATCGAGGAAACACAGTGAGTCGTGTCCTGCGGTGGCGTCAATGATTTGGTCAATGCGGGGAAGGGGAAAAGGATCCTTAGGGCAAGCCTTGTTGAGATCCTTGAAATCGACACACATGCGCCAGGATTTATCTTTCTTTGGTACCATCACCAGGTTTTCCAGCCAATCCGGATGTTTGATTTCTCTAATGAATCTAGCCTCGATGAGCTTGGCCAGCTCCTCCCCCATGGCTTGTCGCTTGGGTTCGGAAAAGCACCGCAATATTTGCTTGACTGGTTTAAATTCTTTTAATATGTTGAGGCTATGTTTGGACAACTTGCGTGGGATCCCTGGCATATCTGAAGGGTGCCAGGCATATATGTCCCAGTTTTCGTGCAGGAACTCTCGTAGTGCGGCATCAACTGTTGGTGTCAGTTGAGCTCCGATAGATGCTGTCTTCTTGGGGTCCGTTGGGTGGACCTGGAATTTGACTATTTCTTCTGCTGGTTTGAATTGAGGTGGATTTGCGGCGTTTGTCGAGGATCACATCGTCCCTGTCCACTGTGGAGCGTAGTGTAGCTAATTCTTCGGCCGCGAGGGCTTCGGATAGCTCTTCCATGGCCGGGGATGCGGTTTTGTTTTTAGCGCGGAGTGCTATGTCTGGATCACTGACGAGAGTGATTATACCGTTTGGTCCGGGCATTTTGAGCTTCATACATCCATAGTGAGGTATAGCTGGGAAGCGTATGAAAGCATCCCGCCCCAATAAGGCGTGATATCCGCTGCTGAAGGGGGGCACTTGGAAGGTTATTTCTTCAGACCGATAGTTCTCCGGCGTGCCGAATACCACGTCAACTGTGATTTCCCGCCGCACCGCGCCTCCCGACTAGGAATAATTCCGTAGAAGGTTGTATTACTTTGTTTGATGCGGCTCCTGTCTACTTCCATTTTATGGGGAGTGTCCTCATAAATGAGATTTAGTCTGATGCCACCGTCCATGAGGACCTTGGTGAGTCGAAACCCATCCACGATGGGGCTAAGGACTAACACAGCTGGTGCTCGTACTGTTCTGTACTTTGGTTCATCGTCGGCGTTGAATGTTATAGCCGTGTCATTCCATGGGTTTATTATGGCAATTTGGCAGACTTCGTTGAGCTCGCGAAGTGCCCGTTTGCGCTTGTTATTTGAAGCGAATGTCTCGAAGACTATCAATACTCTTGGGTCGTCATCTTCTGGGGGGTACTGTTCCGGGGCGTCCTTTATAAGGATGTCCTCGCCGCTCTTGTCTACCTGTCATAGTATCCAACATGCTCTAAGGCTGTGGGTTGCCACGGTATCTCTTGTTGCATGTATTTTGCATGGGCCATCGAGCCACCCCTCTAGAACGGTGCCGTGCCGTATGGCGGTTTTGTGTTTTTTGACTGTGGGACTGGGCATGCCACGAGGGTACGCCCTTTTCGCCTGTAGGGGGAGTTGGGTTGGGGCTGATGGTTCCCAGCGAGCTGCCCGAGTTTCCTAGGCGCTTTCCATCGCGTAGTACTTTTGTATGATGGTTGCTACTCAGCAAATTTCGGTATGCGGTGGCGATTGATGACGTTGAGAATTCCTTCGTCCGCGCAATTGTTGCGGAATGCCGCTATGACGTCTTCATCGCGGCAATCTTTTACCTTATTTTTTACAAGGAGGAATCTGGCCCAGAAGTGGTGGACCGTTTCCTGTGACTTTTGTTTGATGCTCATGAGAGCATCTATGTCCGGGTGGGTGGGTGGAGCGAAATCCGAACCCTGACCCGATTTTGGATCCGGGGTTTGAAGATCTACCGGACATGGCAGTTCGGGCTCCGGGATATCGACTGATTTTTTAGGCTCATCGTCCGACTCCATGTTCGGGGGACGGGACATGCCTTTCTGCTGGAGAATATCCGACCCTTCAAGATCGGAGATCCGAACATAGTTCGTCTTCAATATAGTAGAAGAGTTGCTCTGCTCCTCGATTACCGCTATCTGATGGGTGATCGGCGGAGTTTTGATTTCTCTCTGGTCAGGTTTAAGCCCAACCCGATCGTAGTCTGTAGCGACCCCCAAAGTGGCCATGCAATCCAGGAGTTTGTTTAACGATGACAACTCCATTGGATCCATGCGGGCGGAGTTTTCGGGATCGACGCGGAGGCGATTTTCGATGACTTGACAGGTCATCGTCGGCTTAAGGGCCGACCCGGCGGTCATGACGAATCCGCCCAGCTGGAGAGTTTCGCATGGAGCCAGGACTCCTCCGGAGATGATATTATCCTTGAAAACAAGGCGATCCATCAATCCTCTTGGCGACGGCACAGCGGAACTCTCAATGAAAGCACCAATGTCGGTGTCAAAACTGGCGGATCTCGGGTAGGGGGTCCTGAACTATGCGTCTAGGATCGATGGTAACAGGAGACGAGGGACACGATGTTTACCCAGGTTCGGGCCCTCTCTATGGAGGTAATACCCTACTTCCTGCTTGATTGATCTTGATGAATATGGGTGTTACAAGAGTTGATCTACCATGAGATCGTAATGGCTAAACCCTAGAAGTCTAGCCTATGTGTATATGGTAATGAATGTGTCCTATCCGGACTATGCTCTCCGGTTTATATAGACATTGGAGAGATCTAGGGTTACATGGAGACGGTTACATAAGAAGGAATCTTCATAGTTGGTCGCCTAGCTTGCCTTCCATGCCAAGGAAAGTCCAATCCGGACGTCTTTGCTCTTCGTATCTTCAAGGCCCATCAGTCCAGCCCATAGATATCAGGCCGGACGCCCGAGGACCCCTTAATCAGGGACTCCCTCAGTCATGAGTGGAAGCTTCATCATTTCTTGAGCTGGATCGTGAAGACTTTCTGAAGCCTTTCTTCCTAGTGAACTTCTGGAACTTCTTCCCAAGCTTAGCACGCTCCTTTCCAATATCTTCAGGATCACCAGAACTGCAGTCAGATTCTTCTTCGGATGAGGAAACAACCTTAGCCTTCAAAGCGCGAGTTCGGCCATAGTTGGGACCACAGATATCTCTTTTCTCAGATAGCTGGAACTCATGTGTGTTGAGCCTCTCAAGTATGTCAGACGGATCGAGTGTCTTGAAGTCAGGGTGTTCTTGAATCATCAGGGCAAGGGTGTCGAACGAGCTGTCAAGTGATCTCAGGAGTGTCTTGATGATTTCACGCTTGGTGATTTCAGTGGCGCCAAGAGCACGAAGGTCATTTGTGATGTCAGTGAGGCGATCAAACATGAGCTGGACATTCTCATTGTCGTTTCTCTTGAAGCGATTGAAGAGGTTGCAAGAACACTGATCCTTTGATCTCTCTGGGTTGAGACGCCTTCGTTGACCTTGGAGAACCAGTCCCAGACTAGCTTCGACGTTTCCAGAGAACTCACACGGCCATAATGTCCTTTGGTCAGATGACCACAGATGGTGTTCTTGCCGGTAGAATCCAGTTGAATAAACCTCTTGACATCAGCAGGGTGACACCTTCACCGGTCTTGGGAACGCCGTTATTGACGACATACCAGAGGTAGACATCAATGGCTTCAAGATGCATGCGCATCTTATTCTTCCAGTAGGGATATTCAGTGCCATCGAAGACAGGGCATGCAGCGGATACTTTGATTATCCTTGCAGTTGTAACATCCCAAATTTTTAATTTGGAATGTTATACAATAGATCATCATGAATAACATATTTTCTTGCATTTTGGTCGATCCTAGAAATTTCATGCAACTCAAGGACCCTCGGAGAGAGTTGGAGATTTCGTTATTTTCATATTTGAGTTTTCTCAAATTTTGAAAAGAGGATCATTTGATTTTATTTATTTTATCTTCAATTATTTTTCCAATATCAAAAAAATATGAGAGGGAATAATATGACCTTCCCAAATTTTAGGAAAAATGAAGATTTAATAAATAAATCAAATTTTGGATTTTTCCAGAGTTTGTTTGCATTTTATTTGGATTAGGGAAAAATGCGTGTTTTCAAAAATTGCATTTAGGCCCCGAGTAAAAGTTCATTTTGTTCGACTCATTTTTAGGAGTCGGGGAAAATTTACTTCGTAAATTTTGGAGTCCGATTAGATTTTCTTTTATTTAATTTTCTGCGCATATATTTATTAAAAAAAATGCGTCGCTCCCACCTGGGCCAAAGGCCCAGCCGGCGCAGCCGCCCCGCCGCCCGCCCTCGCGCGCACGCGCCAACGCCGCCGCCGCCTCCAGTCTGAGTCGGACTCGGACTCCTCCCCTTTTCTTGCCCCCTCCCCCAAGTCTCCCCCCCTCTTTAAATACCCCCACACCACCCCTCTCCTCCCCAAGCCGCCGCCCTCCCCGCCTCGCAGCAGCAGCAGCGCAGCCCCCCCGCCGCCGCCGCCGCCAGCGCCTCACGCCCGCCGCCGCCGCCCGCGCTGCCGCCTGCGTCGCTGTCGCCCCCGCGCCAAGCCGCCGCCCCGCCGGAGCCCCGCCTCATCGAGGTAGCCGCGCCGCGCCACCCTCCCCCTCGTTTGGTTTATTTTAGAAAACCGTTCCGAATTTCTTTTAGTTTCGGTTTTTTTCAAACCCTAGATCGGTTTTCGTTTTTTTTTCCGGTTTTGTAGCTTAGCGAGCATTCGCCGGACCGTTCGTCTTAACAAACGCAATCACCGGTTATTCTCGGTTAACGACCGTCCGTTCGTTTAACCGTTCATCGTTTTCTTTTTCGTCGGATTTACTCCGCGATTTTCTGATCGCGATTTAAGATCCGATCTTCGTTTTAGTTTATCTTCTCGCTCGTTTATCGGAATCAGGTGATTCAAGCGCCTGGAGTTTCGTTTCGAAACCGCCGTTCCGACTAATCAACCGGAACAAGATTTTGCTACTATAAAATTTGACCTAGTTTCAAATTGCTAGAACCGAGTTGAATTCTTTCGTCGTATGAATTCTTTTGTTTTGTTTGGTTCGTTTTCTTTTGCAACCGGAGTTCTTAAATTGAACTTTCTGGTTCGATTTTCCATTCGAGTTTTACCTGTGCATTAGATGAGTACTTATTGTATGCTTGTTGTTGTCTGCGATAGATCACCCGGAGTGCGCCGCCTGTTATTTCGAAGCTCTAGGTTTCGCGGATCCTCAGCAAGGCAAGTAACACTTTGATCATACCTTCTCATTGCCCAGTTTTTATTGCATTAGATCAACCCTCAAACCTTGCATGATTAGGATCTAATTAAACTGTGGGATGGGAAGTAGTTGAGGTTGTACCTATTACCTGTTTTACTTATGAAACCTTTGGGAGTTACTTCTACGTTTGCTTATTATGCCATGCTATGCTAGTAGACGTGGATTGGGTGAGTGATATCCATGACAGATGTGAGTTTGTTAATATTAATGGTTTTATCTAAGGTGGCAACTTAAATACACATCTGGGTGGATTGAGGCACCTGGTTTCTATCAGGACTTGCTGTCGGTGTACTAAAGTAGGGGTACCTTAGTACCCCAGACTTGTGCACGGGCAGTTGTAGCACCCTGCGGCGAGGCCCGCCCAGGAAGCGCCAAGAGAAGACCAAGCACTCAAGACAAGGCCCCCGGCAAGAGGAGCTTGCCGGGCCAAGAAGGCTAGACCCCGGCAAGAGGAGCTTGCCGGGCCAAGAAGACAAGACCCCGGCAAGAGGAGCTTGCCGGGACGTCTGAGCCCATGTAATGCCATCCAAGAATAAAGTATACGAGACAGAAGATCGAGACCCCGACAAGAGGAGCTTGTCGGGGAAGGCCGAACCCAGGCACCACAAGAGAAGCCCGCCACGGCGCGCCATGCGCCCCGGCAAGGCCTGATAGCCGGCAAGCTATCAGGCACATGAAGACGACCCCCGCGGCAAGCCACTTGCCGCGGCAAATCGCCACCTCAGGACTGCGCTCCAGCTCGCCCGCCCACGCGTCGCTCCGGGGCTTCCCCCAAGGGCACGTGGCGGGGCACCGCGCAGCCTGGGGTATGCGGTGGCATGCAGCCACCATCGTGGCGAGCGGTGGCGCACCTAACGGTCCGCCTCGGTGCTGTCCGGGCGACCGTGACGGGCATTTAATGCCCTTGTCCCCTACCGTCAGAAGTAGGTATGATAACACTGTGCCGCACTGTAGCGCCACTGTTCCCGCACTGTTACAACTACCACCCCTTTTACACTTTTACCCCTTTCTCTTACGTTGACACCTGTCGGTGACCCCTTTGCGCTATAAAAGGAGGCCCGTGTGCAACGTACAGGGGGTTGGGAGGTTGGGACATTCAGAGGTCTGGAGATTGGGAATCCAGACAGCCATACGCTCGGTGCAGCTAGCTCTCCAAGCTCCCGAGCTCCCCAGTTCAATACAACCAAGCAGGAGTAGGGTTTTACGCGTCCATCGCGGCCCGAACCTGGGTAAACCGCCCGCGTGCTCGCCTCGATCTGCTCTCCGTGCTCCCTCCGCCCCCCTCACCGGACAACGAAAGGGGATCCGGCCCCATAGGTGCTCGCGGGGGACGCAGTCCGCCCCGACATCTTTGGCGCGCCTCGTCCGCCGGGGTGCCGAACGAGTTGACGCCGACCGTGGGAGGAATCTTGCCAGCGCGGTTGCCGGAACCCGTTTCCGCCAACCATCCTCTCTGCCCAAGTCTTGCCGCAGTTGCATGTGATCCTTGGCGCAGAGAGGGGCGCGGATCCCCAAGCATAGCTACGCCTAGCTCCGGAGGGTCGTGAGGCCCTGCGCCTTCGCCTACCCCCAGGATGGGCTGGGTGCTGCCCAAGGAGGTTTTACCCTACCGGGCGGCAAGCGATAAGAAAAGATAAGTTGCCGGAGCTCGAGCAATTGCCCCATCAATTTTTAAGAGTTATCTCCCTCGAACGACCGAGCCTTGGTTGAGAGGCCTGAGCGCGGAAGGACCGGCACGAGACTGGTTGCGCCCTCATTTCGTTTCGAGTCCGCTCAACGACTTGAGTGTGCTACACCCCGAGTAGCGTCCTCACTTTGTTTCGAGCTCACCCGGCACCCTAAGCGTGCTGCGACCGCAGTCGCACCGCTTACTTTGCCTTGAGCCTGCTCAACAACCTGAGTGAGCGGCAACCAGCCCCGGCGAGGTTTCTTGCCGGTGGTAGCCCCGCCAGCGGGTCGCTGACGTCCCGCACTCGGCGCCCGTGGCAAGGCGGAGGCCTACGCCGGCAAGTCCCCGAAAGCGTAGGGCGGAAACAAACAAGGCGCCGGTCAAGTAGAGGAGATAACAGTGCGATGCATTGCCTAAGATAAAAAGCTATATTACAAAATGCCTTACTGCTGCTCTAACCAGCCGTTTTCATGGCATATTTAACAGCGGCAGGGAAAGGAGACAAAAGAAAGGGGCAGGCGGCCTAGTCCACGCGGTCGCCCTCGATCCTCTTGACCCCGGCCGCCTTCCTGACGATAGGAGCGATGAGGGCCTGGATCCCCGTCAGGTCAGCGTTCTCCGGCAAGGGCCTGAGGACGTTGGTAAGCCTGATGTCGGGGTTGCGGAAAACGATCTTCACCAGCACCCTCTCGAGGGCCCCGGAGATGGCCTCCCGCATCTCGTCGGCCAGCTCCTTCGGAAGCGACGTTCGGAGATGCTGGAGCGCCTGCACCACCCCCTGGAAGAAGGAAGTGAGCTTGGCGCTGGGCACGACGTCCTCGTCGGTGAGGGACTGGTGGCCCTCGATCCCCAGCAGCGTCAGCTCCTTGTCGATGGTGGCGGCGATGTCGACGAGGCCCTCGGTCCACCGCTCCACCGTATCCCTGAAGGTGTTCTGGGAAACGGCGGCGCGCCTCAGCAGCTCCTCGTTGCCGTCGACCTCCTTCCGTAAAGCCGCCTCCCGCTCCTTAGCGCTGTCCAGCGCCTTGCCGAGCGCCTCCAATTTCAGTTCCAGAGTGGAGTTGGAGTTCTTGGCGGCGTCAAGCTCCTGGATCTTCTCGACGAAGCGACCCTGAAGCTCACCGAGGGTGAGCGCACCCTTCTCGAGCTCCTGCCGGAGCGCGGCGAGCTCCTCGTCCTTCGCCTTGAAGTCGGAATCGAGCTGCGCCACCCTCGCCTCCAGCCCCTTCTTGGCGACCTCAGCGGCTGCAGCAGCGTCCTGCGCCTTCTTCAGGTCTCCGCTGAGCGCCCGCTCGCGCGCGGCAACCTCCTCCTCGTGGTTGGCGAGGCTGGCCGTTTTCAGCACCAGCTCGCCTTCCCGCGCGGATAACTCCGCGGCGGCAAGCCTCTGCTGCTCCTCGGCCTCCGCCTTCTCAAGGATAAAGGCCGTCCGCGCCTCGCCAAGCTGCCTCCGCTCCTCCGCCAGGGACTGGACGGCCTGCTGGTTGAGCTCCCGGAGCTCGGCGGCGCGTTTCTCCATGTCCGCGCCCGCCTTCGCGACAAGGGCCTCTCGCCGCTCCACTTTGGCCTGCCGGGCCCGGTAGAGCGACACAAGCCTACGGAACAGCTGCTCCTCCTCGGACTCATTGCCACTGGAGTTTGGCACGTCCACCACCGTCAGCCCGACGGAGGCAAGCACCTCTCCGTCCAAGGCCTCCCCCTCAACAGGCGCCCTGGAGCTCGACTCCCAGGGGAGCCTGATGAAGACGCCGTCGCCTGCTTTCAGGTAGGCGCCCGCCGGGGGCTCCTCGGAGTCCGCCGCAGCGGCGGCGGCAGGGTCGCTGGCCGGCGGAGTGCCTGACGCCCCCGTCACCTCGGGGCCGTCAGCACGATTACCGGTCCCCTCGCCCCAGGCGGCCGCGTCGGCTTTGGCGGCCTCGGCCTCCCCGTCGCCCGCGGGGATATCAACGCCGTCCGCCTCCCGAGCGCCGGCAACGTCGTCGACATCGCCATGCGCGCCCTCCTCGACGACGACCCCAGCCTCTATCGAATCCGAGGCGGGCGGGTCTGAGGAAAGGAGAAAGATCAATCGAACGAGTCAAAGGAAGAAAAGACCAAGGGGAGCTCGCGTACGCGCCAAGCGGCAGGAGCAAGTCATGTGCTCACGCTGGGGGCTGCGTTGCGGGCTGCCCTGAGGATCCCCTGCCGGGTCCGGTAAGGGCGCCTCCGACACGACCTCGCTTGCCGGGGGAGATTCGTCATCAAGGATGACCCACGGGATCCTCGATCTCTTCGCTCTCCTCTGAGCCAGGGTCCTGAAAAGGGGACCGGGTTAAGGGGAGGGCGAACGAGCTGTCGAACAGGATGAACCAACAGGGAAGAAGATATGAGCTCCATAGGGAGCTTACTCTCCGTCCTCCTCGTCGTCGGAGCTGAGCGCAGAATAGTCGAAAACCGGCTCGGCCCTGACGCGGGGGGACAGGGGAGTGGGTTCCCGGGGCCGCTTGGCGGAGGCAGTAGATGACTCCGCCCCCGTCGACGCCGCGGCGCGGGGCGCAGCGGCAACCGAAGCCCCAGCCCGCGAAGACCCCGCTCCCGCTGCCGACCCGGCCCTGCGGAGGCGCTTCCTCGGCTGGGCCGGGGGCTCCGCCTGCGACGAGCCGCCCGGAGGCTGCAGGAAGGCAACGCCGACCTCCGGCAAGCCGCTCGCGTCTTGGGCAGGCTCGTCCTCGCCGCCGTGCCCGGCTGGTTCCCCCTGGTCGACAAGCTCCATCGGATCGGCGAGGCTCTCTGCCTCCGCCGCCTCCGCCTCGGCCCCGGTGAACCCAGCTTCGCCCGCGGCCGCGGCGGCCGCCGCCTCCTCCATCCTGGAGGCAATGTAAGCAAACTCTGCCGCGGTGGTGTCTCGGATGAGGCCATCCTTCTCGGCGGGATCGACTGGCTCCTCCTCCAGGCCGTCGAAGAAGGCCCGCACGACATCCTCCGGCGGCTCCTGCCAGGTCGCATTGATCCCGTGCGAGTCGCACAATGGCATCATCGCAAGGATATGGCTGAGCGACGAGTTGTTGCACAAGGGAACGACGCCCGGCGGCAGCCAGAACCACTCCGGGTGGTCGGGGTCGTGCTTGAACAACTCCTTCAACATCGCGTCGTGCTCCAGCACGGTGAAGTTGAAATTGAGGCCCGGACGCAGCCTCATGATGTCCGCCGCATTCTGGAACTCCCAGGCCGGCCTCCCCCTCTCTTGCAAGGGGGCGATCCGGCGGCGAAGGAAATCCGCGCCGACGGCGCCGACGGTGAGACCGGCGAGCCTGAGACGCAGGATCCGGGTGATGGCGATCTTCAATTTGGCATCGTCCGGGGACACCTCGCTCCAGCCATCGCCGCGCACCACCGGAGTTCGGCGCACGACGGTGAACGGCTGCGGATGGTCCTCGACAATCAAGCACCATTCCGCCCTCCACTCCTCCCACCTGCCGCGGAGGTCCCCATCTAAGTAGGCCTCCTTCTTGCCGGACCGGGAAACCCAGGCGATCCCACCGGACAGCGGCTCTCCTTTCTCCACCCGAGGGGCAAAGAAGTGCCGGAAGAGGGCCACGTTGGGACGAACTCCGACGAAGTTCTCGCAGAGGTGCGTGAAGACCGCCATTGTCAGGACGGCATTGGGGGTAAAGTCGAGGAGGTGGAGGCCATAGGTGTTCATGATTTCACAGAAGAACTCCGAGTAAGGCGGGCAGAGCCCGCAGTAGAAGAAGACGACGAAGAAAGGATACCCGGTCGGGTACTGCTTCTGGGCTTCGGCGGGAAGCACCCGCGTGCGCGGATGCACTCGCGTCTTCGTCGACCAGAAAAGGCGGTACTTGTCCCTCAGCTCCACCGCACCGAGCTGGGGGGGAACGTCGCCGTCTCCTTCCGAAGCGCTTCAAGCCGTAGCGCCTCGGCCGATTTCGCGGCCTTCCCCTTCGCCTTATCGCTCTTCGGGGCCATAGCGGGGGCGGGGGAGGGGGATCGTCGAAGTTGACGACGCCGGGCGCTCCAAGGACAGATCGCTGCTGTCTCTGGGAGAAGGAGGTGGCAGAGGTTTTAGAGAGGTAGCAACCAAGGGAAGGGCGAACCGCCCCTACTTTCCTCCGCTTATAAGAGGAAGAGGTGGGGGGGGGACGCTTCGCCTCTCCGAATAAAGAGATCGAGCGCGACGTGACGCGCGCCTGCGCAGTTCAGTCCCGCGCACGCCACCCACGTCACGCTCATCCCGCACGCCCCGCCCCCACGACACCGCGATAAGCGCGCGCCGCCTGGGGAAGGTACGACGGATGCGGAGTTAAGGAGCAGCGCGACCAAGGCCACGCGTGCCCGTGCACTGTTAGGGCCTGGCCCAACGACGCTCGGCACCGTGTGTGGCCCAGGCCCGGGGGCTCCTGTCGGTGTACTAAAGTAGGGGTACCTTAGTACCCCAGACTTGTGCACGGGCAGTTGTAGCACCCTGCGGCGAGGCCCGCCCAGGAAGCGCCAAGAGAAGACCAAGCACTCAAGACAAGGCCCCCGGCAAGAGGAGCTTGCCGGGCCAAGAAGGCTAGACCCCGGCAAGAGGAGCTTGCCGGGCCAAGAAGACAAGACCCCGGCAAGAGGAGCTTGCCGGGACGTCTGAGCCCATGTAATGCCATCCAAGAATAAAGTATACGAGACAGAAGATCGAGACCCCGACAAGAGGAGCTTGTCGGGAAGGCCGAACCCAGGCACCACAAGAGAAGCCCGCCACGGCGCGCCATGCGCCCCGGCAAGGCCTGATAGCCGGCAAGCTATCAGGCACAGGAAGACGACCCCCGCGGCAAGCCACTTGCCGCGGCAAATCGCCACCTCAGGACTGCGCTCCAGCTCGCCCGCCCACGCGTCACTCCGGGGCTTCCCCCAAGGGCACGTGGCGGGGCACCGCGCAGCCTGGGGTATGCGGTGGCATGCAGCCACCATCGTGGCGAGCGGTGGCGCACCTAACGGTCCGCCTCGGTGCTGTCCGGGCGACCGTGACGGGCATTTAATGCCCTTGTCCCCTACCGTCAGAAGTAGGTATGATAACACTGTGCCGCACTGTAGCGCCACTGTTCCCGCACTGTTACAACTACCACCCCTTTTACACTTTTACCCCTTTCTCTTACGTTGACACCTGTCGGTGACCCCTTTGCGCTATAAAAGGAGGCCCGTGTGCAACGTAGAGGGGGTTGGGAGGTTGGGACATTCAGAGGTCTGGAGATTGGGAATCCAGACAGCCATACGCTCGGTGCAGCTAGCTCTCCAAGCTCCCGAGCTCCCCAGTTCAATACAACCAAGCAGGAGTAGGGTTTTACGCGTCCATCGCGGCCCGAACCTGGGTAAACCGCCCGCGTGCTCGCCTCGATCTGCTCTCCGTGCTCCCTCCGCCCCCCTCACCGGACAACGAAAGGGGCTCCGGCCCCATAGGTGCTCGCGGGGGACGCAGTCCGCCCCGACACTTGCCTGTTTCTTTTTGCACCGCCACCCAGGCTCAAAGGGATCATAAGATCATTCATGCTAGAAACTTCCGTGTGCAGCCACAAGCCATTATGGTCTCTGGCGTAGTTGACTAAGTCGTGCGAACTCTTACAGGGTAGACTAGCAGATGTAGGGGAAAGTAGGTGTACCGGTCTATCCAAACGTAAGGTGCTAGCGCTTCTGAAAGACTATGTCTCGGTCATCCGTTTCTCAAACACCATGTAGTGCGAGAAACCAAACGGAGGCGATCGAGTCTTGTGGGGAAAAGTGCGCAAACCTCTGCAGAGTGTACAATCTGATCATGATTAGCAGTGTCCCCGGTTATGGACATCTTGAGTATCTAGTACTTGGATATCATGTGAATCTCATCATGTTACTTCTAATTAATTTTGTTGGGTTTTAATTGTTCACTTAATTGGGATCGGAATGCTGTCAACCATTCTCGATGTTTCAACCACCATGATAGTTAAATAAAATCTATTCCTTTGCAGTAGGGAAAAATTGGCTTTACGCAAAACTGTAACCATAGAGCTTTTCCACCAGCCATATATGCATGTAGTATAGGCTTATCATTCATTACTCTTTACGTGTTACATTGCCAGCATATTCCATGTGCTGACCCATTTTCGGGCTGCAACTTTCATGTTGCAGACTTTTCAGACGACGAGTAAGGTGCTTTTAGGTCGTGGTTCTATACTCAGTGATGCCGTTGGAGTTGATGGACTCACTTATCTTCCAAGTCTTCTGCTGTTGTCATTATTAGATGGCCTTAAGCCATATTTATTGGAATAAGTTCTCTTTGAGACACTGATGTAATAAGTGTGTGATTGCTACTCTGTTATAAATCCTTCGAAGTACTATGTGGTGTGAGCATTACTGATCCAGGGATGACACCGGAGCACAGAGACTTGACCATCTGAGGTTGGGTCGCTACAGAGATGGTATCAGAGCACACGCTGACTGTCGGACACGACCACTAAGTTAAAGCCATAGATCACTATTCTCCTCTCATTTTCTAACTCCTCATCTTTTCTACACTTTTAGGATGACGGACGCGAAGATCAAGTACGCTCAACCGGATGAAGGCACACCTTTTGGATTTCACTTGAAGGAAGTCACCAAGTATCTGAACATTGGACTACCAAGCTTCACCGGGACCTTCAACGCCACTCTGCCTGAAGAGGAGCGCTGGAAGATTCAAGCTCACGTTACGGGAAGGACATTCGCGCCAATCACGAAGCCCATAGATAGTGTTTTCAGTGCCCCAACCTGGAGTCTGGGAAAGAGCATGGCAGCTCATATCACCATGGGACGCAATGGAGAAGTTTATCAAGAAGACCTCAAGGACACTATCTACCAGATTTGCGGACGCCGAGATGAAGAATGGGAGATAGTCAGCATCAAGAAGGATAGATCCATTGCAGCTTTCATCCAGGAGTTGAACCAGCACATTCGACGTCAAGAGAATCAGATGTGCAATGACATGATAGAGTTGAAGAATGCGAAGGCAAGAATCATCGAGCTAGAAGGAGAATTGAAGTGTACACGCAAGGACTACATGGACGAGATCGTAGCTCTAGCAAGGCACAATCGCGATCTTAAGCAGGAGATTGAAGAACTCAAGGGGAAATTAGCATCCAAGAAGGAAGACAAGTACGTCGCATGTCCGGACAACTACATCATCATCGACGACACTGATTCGGATCCAAGTGAACCCGACTTTGAAGACGAAGCTGGAGCAGACATGATGGAGTCTTCCACCGATTCAAATTTCTAGATGACCACCAAATATTAGTAGTATTTCCCCCATGTATACATTATAGTTCGAGCACTTTTGCGATAGTTCTAGACCGTTTGTAAGCCCTTGTTTGAATTGAATGAAGTGATTTTGTGTGCATTTGTCTCATGTGCATTTGGGTAGTGTTTTCTCTTAGACCTCACTCTATTCTTAATTATCATCTTTTCTAAAAACCCTCAGATGCCTCCGAGACGTGACAATGGATTCCCACCGGAACTCACCCAGTTGATCCAGCAGCAAAACCAATTGATGCAGTTGTTAGTCCAGAATCAGCAGAACAACAACAACAACAACAACAACCCTCCGCCGCCGCCACCAGTTGATCACCTAGCCCGTTTCCTTAGGCTGAATCCGCCGGTGTTTTCCAGTAGCACCGAGCCGATAGTAGCAGACGATTGGCTCCGCATGATAGGAAGGGAGTTGACCACTGCAGGATGCACAGATGTTGAGAAGGTGAAGTTTTCCGCACATCAGCTTGACGGACCCGCGGCAGCATGGTGGGAGAATTTCACAGCCACTTACCCAGTTGACACTGTCACATGGGATCAGTTTCAGCAAGCTTTCCGCACTACCCATGTTTCAGCAGGAGCTATGGCCATGAAGAAGCGTGAGTTTCGCAACTT
Organism: Aegilops umbellulata; assembly: GCA_032464435.1. Lineage (NCBI taxonomy): Eukaryota > Viridiplantae > Streptophyta > Magnoliopsida > Poales > Poaceae > Aegilops > Aegilops umbellulata. Next base: position 251,204,322 of record CP136056.1, read on the forward strand.
ACGCCAAGGAGGAAGGACAGTTGGCCAGTACGTCGATGACTTCAGCAAGTTAGCACGTTATGCCCCAGATGACGTTGCTACGGATGCAGCTAAGTAGGAGAAGTTTCTGGAAGGACTGAATGATGAGCTAAGCATGCTGTTGATGGTAGCAAGTTTCAACAACTACCAGGAGTTGGTAGATCGTGCCATCATGATTGAAGGGAAGCAACAGCAGATTGAGAACCGCAAGAGGAAGTATGGACAGGGGAAGTATAACTATGGAGCCCAGCAGAAGCCCCGTTTTACCCCTAAACCGGGAGTTCAGTTTCAGCATACCCATGGAGGAGGTAGTTCGCACAACCATAATAGCCACAAGAATGGAAATGGGAATGGAGGAAGCAACGGCCAGAATCGTACCACCCCATCAACCCCAGCCAAGAGAGATCTGAGTCAAGTCACCTGTTTCAAGTGTTCCAAGACCGGACATTATGCCATTGAATGTCCTGAAGGCCAAAATGGCAATGGAAGCTCTGGAAAGAAGCTGAACCCTTTCAATAGGGGACAGGTGAACCACGTTAATGTGGAGGAGGTTGAAGCTCAGCCTGATGCAGTAATCGGTAAGTTTTTGGTTAAGTCATTTACTGCACTCGTTCTTTTCGATACTGGTGCATCGCATTCATACATATCAAGGGGATTTGCGGAAAAGTATAACCTGCCCACTAAGATTCTTAAAACACCTATGCTAGTAAGCTCACCAGGAGCAGAGTACATGGCCAGACAAGGATGTTTTCAAGTGCCATTAAGTATAGGGAGGCATGTTTTCCCAACGGATTTAATCATTCTGGAATCCCAAGGTCTGGATGTGATTCTCGGTATGGATTGGCTATCGATGTATGGAGGAAACATCGATTGCGCCAGTGAGACAATTTTGCTTACAACGCCCGAAGGAAGAAGGATCAAGTATGTATCCCGACATACGCCAAACAGGACACAAGTAAATTCTTTATCAGGAGTCGTACAGGAGGAAGTACCAGTGGTGAAGGATTTTCCTGATGTGTTTCCTGAAGAACTGCCAGGAATGCCACCTGATAGAGATATTGAGTTCTTAATTGAGCTTTTGCCAGGCACTGGGCCAATATCGAAGAGACCGTACAGGATGCCCGCACAAGATTTGGTAGAAATTAAGAAGCAGATTAAGGAGTTATTGGATAAAGGTTACATTCGCCCAAGTTCTTCGCCTTGGGGATCACCCGTACTTCTAGTGGAGAAGAAGGATGGATCATTAAGGATGGTTGTTGATTACCGTGGATTGAATGCAGTAACCATCAAGAACAAGTACCCACTGCCAATGATAAATGATCTATTTGATCGTTTGCAAGGAGCAAAGGTGTTTTCCAAGATTGATTTGCGATCAGGGTACCATCAGTTGAAGATTCGAGAGCAGGACATACCCAAGACATCTTTTACCACGAGATACAGATTGTATGAGTATACCGTTATGTCATTTGGACTGACTAACGCACCTGCCTATTTCATGAACCTGATGAACAAGGTATTTATGGAATTCTTCGATAAGTTCGTCGTAGTGTTCATTGATGACATTCTGATTTTCTCAAAGAATGAAGAAGAGCATAAGGAGCATTTGCGTTTGGTTTTGGAGAAACTAGGGGAACATCAGTTATATGCCAAATTCAGCAAATGTGAGTTTTGGTTAAAGGAAGTTCGATTTCATGGACATGTTTTATCCGGAGAAGGGATAGCAGTTGACCCCAAAAAGATTGAGACCGTAACCGAATGGGAAGCACCCACGACAGTTGGAGAGATCCGGAGTTTCCTTGGACTTGCAGGATACTACCGGAGGTTCATTGAGAATTTTTCAAAGATTGCAAAGCCTATGACTGAATTGTTGAAGAAGGATACCAAGTTCAATTTGACTAAGGAATGTGAGGCCAGTTTTCAGGAGTTGAAGAAACGATTGGTTTCCTCACCAGTATTGGTTCTGCCAGATCAGACCAAGGATTATGAGGTGTATTGCGACGCTTCACGTCGAGGACTTGGAGCAGTGCTTATGCAGAAAGGAAGGGTTGTTTCGTATGCCTCACGACAACTGAAACCTCATGAACTAAATTATGCTACGCATGATTTGGAGTTAGCAGCCGTAGTGCATGCATTGAAGACATGGAGACATTTCCTCATTGGAAATCATTGTGAAGTATATACGGATCACAAGAGTTTGAAGTATATTTTCACGCAGAAGGAGTTGAACCTCAGACAAAGGAGATGTTAGGAACTCATCAAGGATTATGATATGAGATTGCATTACCATCTAGGAAAAGCTAATGTAGTAGCTGACGCATTGAGCCGCAAGAGCCATGTCAATACACTGATGACGGGAGAAATACCAAGGGATTTATCCAAGGATCTTCATGAGCTATGATTGGAAATAGTTCCGAAAGGCTATGTAGCAGCATTGGAAATTCAATCTACCTTGATGGATAAAATCAGAGAAGCCCAGAAAACTGACAAGGAGATTGCAGATATAAAGAAGAAAATGAGCGAAGGAAAAAGCAAAGAGATTTCATGAGGATGAGCACGATACCCTATGGTTTGAGGACCGTGTTTATGTGCCCAATGACCCGGAGATCAGAAAGTTGATTCTGCAAGAGGCACATGATTCACCCTATTCGATTCACCCAGGAAATACCAAGATGTATTTGGATTTGAAGGAAACGTTCTGGTGGACCGGAATGAAGAAGGATATTGCAGCTTATGTAGCAGTTTGTGATGTGTGTCAAAGAGTGAAGGCAGAACATCAGAAGCCAGCCGGACTGTTACAACCATTGCCGATACCCGAATGGAAGTGGGATAAGATAGGCATGGATTTTATCACAGGACTTCCCAGGACGAAGGCAGTCTATGACTCGATATGGGTAGTAGTTGATCTTTTGACGAAGGTAGTACATTTCATCCCAGTTAAGACCACTTACACCAGTGCTAAGTTGGCAAAGATATACATGAATAGGATCATTTGTTTGCATGGAGTTCTGAGGAGTATCGTATCAGATAGAGGAACCCAATTTACCTCAAAGTTTTGGAATCAGTTGCACGAAACTTTAGGAACCAGACTAGAGTTCAGCACAGCTTTCCACCCACAGACGGATGGACAGACTGAGAGAGTCAATCAGATTTTGGAAGATATGCTGAGAGCATGTGCACTAGATTATGGATCTAGTTGGGACGATAACTTGCCATATGCGGAGTTTTCTTATAACAACAGTTACCAAACCAGTTTGAAGATGGCACCTTTCGGAGCTTTATACGGAAGGAGGTGTAGGACACCGTTGTCATGGGACGAAGTTGGAGACCGTCAGTTCTTTGGACCCGATCTGATTAAGGAGTCTGAATGGAAAGTTAAGTTGATTCACGATAGGCTCAAGGTAGCCCAATCAAGGCAGAAGAGCTACGCAGATTCTAAACGCAAGGAGACCGTTTACGAAACCGGAGATAGAGTTTATCTTCGAGTATCCCCACTTCGAGGAGTTAAGTGCTTTGGAGTTAAGGGAAAGTTAGCACTGCGTTTCGTTGGACCGTATAAGATTTTGCAACGTATGGGAGAAGTCGCTTATAAGTTGGAATTGCCAGAGGGACTGTCTGGAGTTCATGATGTATTCCACGTTTCTCAGTTGAAGAAATGTCACGCCGAGATGGCGGAGGTACCGCTAAGAGATACAGTACCGCTTGAAGCGATTCAGTTGAAGGATGACTTAACATATGAAGAGAAACCAGTCAAGATTCTCGAGTTTACCAGCAGAATTACCCGCAGCAAGGTTATCAAGTTTTGCAAAGTTCAGTGGAACCACCACTCAGAGGATGAAGCCACCTGGGAGAGAGAAGAAGATTTGCTCAAGGACCACCCTCACCTATTTTCTAGCCAACCCGAATCTCGAGGGCGAGATTCATCTTAAGGGGGGTAGGTTTGTAACATCCCAAATTTTCAATTTGGAATGTTATACAATAGATCATCATGCATAACATATTTTCTTGCATTTTGGTCGATCCTAGAAATTTCACGCAACTCAAGGACCCTCGGAGAGAGTTGGAGATTTCGTTATTTTCATATTTGAGTTTTCTCAAATTTTGAAAAGAGGATCATTTGATTTTATTTATTTTATCTTCAATTATTTTTCCAATATCAAAAAAAATATGAGAGGGAATAATATAACCTTCCCAAATTTTAGGAAAAATGAAGATTTAATAAATAAATCAAATTTTGGAATTTTCCGGAGTTTGTTTGCATTTTATTTGGATTAGGAAAAAATGCGTGTTTTCAAAAATTGCATTTAGGCCCCGAGTAAAAGGTCATTTTGTTCGACTCATTTTTAGGAGTTGGGGAAAATTTACTTCGTAATTTTTGGAGTCCGATTAGATTTTCTTTTATTTAATTTTCTACGCGTATATTTATTTAAAAAAAATTTGCGTCGCGCCCACCTGGGCCAAAGGCCCAGCCGGCCCAGCCGGACCGCCGCCCGCCCTCGCGCGCGCGCGCCAGCGCCGCCGCCGTGCCGCAAGCCGCCGTTGCCTCCAGTCCGACTCGGACTCGGACTCCTCCCCTTTTCTTGCCCCCTCCCCCAAGTCTCCCCCCTCTTTAAATACCCCCACACCCCCCCGTCCTCCCCAAGCCGCCGCCCTCCCCGCCTCGCAGCAGTAGCAGCAGCGCAGCCCCGCCGCCGCCGCCGCCGCACGCCCGCCGCCGCCGCCCGCGCCGCTGCCCGCGTCGCCGTCGCCCCCGCTCCAAGCCACCGCCCCGCCGAAGCCCTGCCTCGTCGAGGTAGCCGTGCCGCGCCACCCTCCCCCTCGTTCGGTTTTTTTAGAAAACCGTTCCGATTTTTTTAGTTTCGGTTTTTTTTCAAACCCTGGATCGGTTTTCGTTTTTTTCCGGTTTTGTTGTTTAGCGAGCGATCGCCGGACCGTTCGTCTTAATGAACGCGATCACCGGTTATTCTCGGTTAACGAACGTCCGTTCATTTAACCGTTCGTCGTTTTCTTTTTCGTCGGATCTACTCCGCGATTTTCTGATTGCGATTTCATATCCGATCTTTGTTTTAGTTTATCTTCTCGCTCGTTTATCGGAATCAGGTGATTCAAGCGCCTGGAGTTTCGATTCGAAACCGCCGTTCCGACTAATCAATTGGAACAAGATTTTGCTACTGTAAAATTTGACCTAGTTTCAAATTGCTAGAACCGAGTTGAATTCTTTCGTCGTATGAATTCTTTTGTTTTGTTCGGTTCGTTTTCTTTTGCAACCGGAGTTCTTAAATTGAACTTTCTGGTTCGATTTTCCGTTCGAGTTTTACCTGTGCATTAGATGAGTACTTATTGTATGCTTGTTGTTGTCTGTGATAGATCACCCGGAGTGCGCCGCCTGTTATTTCGAAGCTCTAGGTTTCGCGGATCCTCAGCAAGGCAAGTAACACTTTGATCATACCTTCTTATTGCCCAGTTTTTATTTCATTAGATCAACCCTCAAACCTTGCATGATTAGGATCTAATTAAACTATGGGATGGGAAGTAGTTGAGGTAGTACCTATTACCTGTTTTACTTATGAAACCTTTGGGAGTTACTTCTACGTTTGCTTATTATGCCATGCTATGCTAGTAGACGTGGATTGGGTGAGTGATATCCATGACAGATGTGAGTTTGTTAATATTAATGGTTTTATCTAAGGTGGCAACTTAAATACACATCTGGGTGGATTGAGGCACCTGGTTTCTATCAGGACTTGCCTGTTTCTTTTTGGACCGCCACCCAGGCTCAAAGGGATCATAAGATCATTCATGCTAGTAACTTCCGTGTGCAGCCACAAGCCATTATGGGCTCTGGCGTAGTTGACTAAGTCGTGCGAACTCTTACAGGGTAGAGTAGTAGATGTAGGGGAAAGTAGGTGTACCAGTCTATCCAAACGTAAGGTGCTAGCGCTTCTGAAAGACTATGTCTCGGTCATCCGTTTCTCAAACACCATGTAGTGCGAGAAACCAAACGGAGGCGATCGAGTCTTGTGGGGAAAAGTGCGCACACCTCTGCAAAGTGTACAATCTGATCATGATTAGCCGTGTCCCCGGTTATGGACATCTTGAGTATCTAGTACTTGGATATCATGTGAATCTCATCATGTTACTTCTAATTAATTTTGTTGGGTTTTAATTGTTCACTTAATTGGGATCGGAATGCTGTCAAGCATTCTCGATGTTTCAACCACCACGATAGTTAAATAAAATCTATTCCTTTGCAGTAGGGAAAAATTGGCTTTATGCAAAACTGTAACCATAGAGCTTTTCCACCAGCCATATATGCATGTAGTATAGGCTTATCATTCATTACTCTTTACGTGTTACATTGCCAGCATATTCCATGTGCTGACCCGTTTTCGGGCTGCAACTTTCATGTTGCAGACTTTTCAGACGACGAGTAAGGTGCTTTTAGGTCGTGGTTCTATACTCAGTGATGCCGTTGGAGTTGATGGACTCACTTATCTTCCAAGTCTTCCGCTGTTATCATTATTAGATGGCCTTAAGCCATATTTATTGGAATAAGTTCTCTTTGAGACACCGATGTAATAAGTGTGTGATTGCTACTCTGTTATAAATCCTTCGAAGTACTGTGTGGTGTCAGCATTACTAATCCAGGGATGACACCAGAGCACAGAGACTTGACCATCTGAGGTTGGGTCGCTACAGCAGTCGACGTAGCTAAAACTCCAGGTGGTTAAACCGAATCACACAGAACAAGGGAGTACCTTGCTCTGATACCAATTGAAAGTGCTAGTTATCGACTAGAGGGGGGTGAATAGGCGATTTCTATGAAAGTCTTCAAAACATGGGTGTTTCGAAGACAAACAATAGAAATGAACCTATTGACATGCAGCGGAAGGTAGACTACACTAGGCAAGCCATAGTCAAGTATTCAATGAAGTGAAAGCACGAAGACTAAGAACAGCTAGGTAGTAATGATCAGGATGGAAGATAGTATGAAGCCAAACAACAATAGTAGTCACTAGGTGAAGTCAAACAGGTAATGCAAGCAGGCAATGACTTCACGAAGACAAACTATAAATAAAGAGAGGGAGAAGATAGAACTAGTCGCTTGGTGAGGACAAGGATTTGTTGGACCAGTTCCAGTTATTGTGACAACTATACGTCTGGTTAGGGAGGCTAAGATTTAACTCATAAGACCGCGTCTTCACCTTATTCCCCTTAAGCTAAGGACACCCAGTCCTCGCCCAATCACTCTGGTAAGTCTTCAAGGTAGACTTCCAAACCTTCACAGACTTCGTTCACCGGCAATCCACAATGACTCGCTAACCGGCTGGAGGATTCACAGTCCTCAAGTGTAACAAGTCTTCAGGTCACGCGGACAGAAAGACTTCAGTGATGCCTAACACTCTTTGGCTCTGGGTGTTTGGGCTTTGTCCTCGCAAGGATTTCTCTCTCTCAAAAGCTTCGTAGGTGGGTTGCTCTCAAACGATAAAAGCCATGCACTAACTCTGAGCAGCCACCAATTTATGGTGTAGGGGGTGGGCTATTTATAGCCACTAAGCAACCCGACCTGATTTTTCCGAAATGACCCTGGGTCACTAAGGAACTGACACGTATTCCAACGGTCAGATTTCAAACACATGCGGAAGCTTGACTTGGGCTACAAGTAAAGCTGACTCATCTAGATGTGGGTAAGTTTTGCTCTCATAGTCTTCGCTCGAAGACATAGGATTTTGGTTGAGCATCACTTCAGTCACTCTGACTTTGTTCACTTGGACCCCACTTAACAGTACAGTGGTTCCTATGACTCAACAAAGAAGTAAAGGAAACAATGAAACAAATAAGTCTCCGCGCTCCATAGTCTCCATGCGATGTCTTCTCATGTCATAGTCTTCAATGTGCATATCTTCACAGACCACCATTGTCGTCAATGTCTTCACACATTTTTAGGGGTCATCTCCAGTAGGTAAACCGAATCTATGAGGGACTACTACTTGTGTTATCCTACAATTCTCACAAACACATTAGTCCCTCAACCAGGTTTGTCGTCAATACTCCAAAACCAACTAGGGGTGGCACTAGACGCACTTACACTATGTTTGAGCTGTGTTGTTACAATAGACTCTCTTTGGTTCCTTTAACCTGAGTAGCAAACCCCCAAGTTTTTTTTGCAATTGGCTTATCATCCGGTTCAAAGGGTAATCATAACTTCATGCATAAGCCGGAAGCCCCCAAGTAACCAAAAACTTTTAAGAAAGAAACAACAGAGGCCCCGCTTTAGCAGGGATGTTGGTTTATTATATTGACCATAATATATACATTGTCAAATATATGTACATAAGGAGAGCCTATGGCTCAGGTGTAATAAGGCGGAAGATGAGCAATATTCCACGGCCAGTGGGTCTCCTCCTCCAATTTACGTGAGTCTTTGTGCTCTCGAACATCGATAAGGTAGTATGACCCATTGTTTAGATTATTGCGGACCACAAAGGGTCCCTCCCAAGGTGGGGATAACTTGTGCATATCAGTCTGATCCTGGATAAGCCGGAGCACCAGATCCCCTTCTTGAAAAGTTCTGGTTTTGACCCGGCGGCTGTGGTAATGACACAGATCTTGATGGTAAATTGCCGACCGAGCCGCCGCTATGTCCCGCTTCTCATCTAACAGGTCCAGTGTTTCTTGATGTGCTTTTTCATTGTCCGCTTCAACATAAGCCGCCACGCGAGGCGAGTCATGCCGGATGTCACTAGGGAGAAAGGCCTCCGCTCCGTAAACCATGAAGAAAGGTGTGTAACCCGTAGACCTATTGGGGGTGGTATTAATGCTCCATAACACGGAAGGTAACTCTTCCACCCAACAGCCCGGCGTCCTCTGCAAAGGAACCATAAGCCGGGGCTTGATGCCCCTCAAGATCTCTTGATTGGCTCTCTCAGCTTGACCATTAGATTGTGGGTGGGCAACAGACGACACATCAAGCCTGATATGCTCTCGTTGACAAAATTCTTTCATAGCACCTTTGGAAAGATTAGTGCCATTTTCTGTTATAATGTTGTGTGGAAAGCCAAAACGGAAAATCACCTTCTTAATGAATTGAACCGCCGTCGTCGCATCACACTTACTGACTGGATCTGCCTCCACCCACTTAGTGAACTTGTCAACCGCCACCAAAAGGTGGGTTTTCTTATCCTTGGACCTCTTAAAGGGTCCAACCATATCCAGCCCCCAAGTTGCAAACGGCCAAGTGATTGGAATCATCCTCAACTCCTGAGCTGGAACATGAGCTCGACATGAGAATTTCTGACAACCCTCACACTTCCTGACCAATTCCTCAGCATTAGCATGAGCCGTCAGCCAATAGAAACCGTGAGGAAAAGCTTTGGCTACCAGGGATTTTGAACCGGCATGATGACCACAATCTCCTTCGTGGATCTCATGCAAAATCTCATAGCCTTCTTCAGGAGACACGCAACGCTGAAAAGCCACTGTGACACTGCAATTATGCAACTCCCTGTTGACAATGGTCATTGACTTGGACCGCCGGATTATCTGCCTGGCCAAAGTTTCATCCTCAGGTAACTCGCCACGGGTCACATATGCCAAATATGGAACCGTCCAATCAGGGGATAACATGAAGAGCCGCCACCAACTGAGCTTTCGGGTCAGGAATAGCCAAATCCTCCTCTATGGGTAACTTGACTGACGGGTTATGAAGAACGTCCAGAAAGACATTAGGTGGTACCGGTTTACTTTGAGAACCCAACTGGCTTAAAGCATCAGCCGCTTCATTCTTTCTCCGATCAACATGCTCAACTTGATAACCCTTGAAGTGACCAGCAATAACATTCACCTCTCATTGACAAGCCGCCATGAGTGGATCCTTGGATTCCCAAGTACGTGGATCCTTGGATTCCCAAGTACCAGGGACTTGTTGAGCCACCAAATCCGAGTCACCAAAGCACCTAACCCGGCTTAAGTTCATCTCCTTAGCCATCCAAAGACCGTGGAGTAAGGCCTCATACTCCGCTGCATTGTTAGTGCAAGGGAACATCAAACGGAGAACATAACAAAATTTATCACCTCGAGGGGAAGCTAACACAACTCCAGCCCCCGAGCCCTCCAATTGCCTAGACCCATCAAAGTGAACAGTCCAATACGTGTTATCTGGCTTTTCCTCAGGCATCTGTAGCTCTGTCAAGTCATTGATGAAATCCACCAGTGCTTGAGACTTGATGGCCGTGCGAGGCATATACTTCAAACCATGAGGCCCAAGCTCAATGGCCCACTTAGCTATTCGACCTGTAGCTTCTCTGTTCTGAATAATATCTCCTAAAGGAGAAGAACTAACCACAGTGATGGGATGACCCAAAAAATACTGCTTAAGCTTCCGACTGGCCATGAACAGCCCATATACAAGCTTCTACCAGTGTGGATACCTTTGCTTGGACTCAATAAGGACCTCAATGATGTAGTAAACCAGTCGTTGAACCGGATATTCTTTGCCTGCCTCCTTCCATTCTACCACAATAGACACACTAACAGTCCGGGCATTGGCATCCACACATAACAACAATGGCTCTTTATCAACGGGAGCAGCAAGAACCGGTGGCTCGGCTAACTGCCTTTTCAAATCCTCAAATGCCGCATTAGCAGCATCACTCCAGACAAAATTATCCGCCTTTTTCATCATCTGATATAGAGGGATAGCCTTCTCCCCCAACCGGCTGATAAACCAGCTTAGCGCTGCAATACGACCCGCCAGACGTTGAACATCATTAATTCACGCCAGTTTAGCCAGAGAAGTAATGGCCTTCATCTTCTCCGGATTAGCTTCAATGCCCCTATTAGACACCAGAAATCCCAAGAGCTTACCCGCTGTACACCAAAGACACACTTGGCCGGGTTAAGAACCATCTTATAAACTCGGAGATTATCAAAAGTTTCCTTCAAATCGTCCACCAATGTCTCCTTCTTCCTAGACTTCACCATAATATCATCCACATAAGCATGAAAATTGCGCCCAATCTGAGTATGAAGACAATTCTGCGCACAACGCTGATATGTCGCCTGGGCACTCTTGAGCTCAAAAGCCATAGACACGTAGCAGAAGACTCCAAAGGGAGTTATAAAAGCTGTCTTCTCCTGGTCCTTAACTCCATCTTGATCTGATGATAACCAAAATAAGCATCCAAAAAACTCAAACGCTCACAACCCGCCGTAGCATCAATAATCTGATCAATACAAGGGAGAGCGAAAGGATCAGCTGGACAAGCCTTGTTTAGATATGTGTAGTCCACACACATGCGCCAAGTGCCATTCTTCTTGATTACCAGCACCGGGTTAGCCAACCACTCAGGATGAAAAACCTCAACAATAAACCCAGCCGCGAAGAGCCGGGCTACTTCCTCACCAATCGCCTTGCGCCTTTCTTCATTGAAACAACGAAGAAACTGCTTGACCAGTTTAAACTTGGGATCAATATTGAGAGTGTGCTCAGCGAGTTTCCTAGGTACACCTGGCATGTCAAAAGGTTTCCATGCAAAGATATCCCGTTTCTCACGGATGAACTCGATGAGCGTGCTTTCCTATTTTGGATCCAGATTAGCGCTGATGCTGAACTGCTTGGATGAATGATACGTCTCCAACGTATCTATAATTTTTAATTGCTCCATGCTATATTATCTACTGTTTTGGACATTATTGGGCTTTATTATTCACTTTTATATTATTTTTGGGACTCACCTATTAACTGGAGGCCCAGCCCAGAATTGCTGTTTTTGCCTATTTTAGAGTTTGGCAGAAGAGGAATATCAAACGGACTCCAAACGGAATGAAACCTTCGGGAACGTGATTTTTAGGAAGAATATGATCCAGGAGACTTGGACCCTACGTCAAGAAACAAAAGAGGAGTCCACGAGGTAGGTGGGCGCGCCTACCCCCCAGGGCGCGCCCTCCACCCTCGTGGGCCCCTTGTTGCTGCACCGACGTACTCCTTCCTCCTATATATAACTACGTACCCCCAAACGATCAGATATGGACCAAAAAGCTAATCCCACCGCCGCAACCTTCTGTACCCACGAGATCCCATCTTGGGGCCTGTACCAGAGCTCCGCCGGAGGGGGCATCCATCATGGAGGGATTCTACATCATCACCATAGCCTCTCCGATGAAGTGTGAGTAGTTTACCTCAGACTTCGGGTCCATAGTTAGTAGCTAGATGGCTTCTTCTCTCTTTTTGGATCTCAATACAATGTTCTCCCCCTCTCTCGTGGAGATCTATTCGATGTAATCTTCTTTTGCGTTGTGTTTGTTGAGACCGATGAATTGTGGGTTTATGATCAAGTTTATCTATGGACAATATTTGAATCTTCTGAATTCTTTTATGTATGATTGGTTATCTTTGCAAGTCTCTTTGAATTATCAGTTTGATTTGGCCTACTAGATTGATCTTTCTTGCAATGGGAGAAGTGCTTAGCTTTGGGTTCAATCTTGCGGTGTCCTTTCCCAATGACAGTAGGGGCAGCAAGGCACATATTGTATTGTTGCCACCGAGGATAACAAGATAAGTTTTTTTTATCATATTGCATGAATTTATCCCTCTACATCATGTCATCTTGCTTAAGGCGTTACTCTGTTTTCATGAACTTAATACTCTAGATGCATGCTGGATAGCGGTTGATGAGTGGAGTAATAGTAGTAGATGCAGGCAGCAGTCGGTCTACTTGTCTCGAACGTGATGCCTATAAACATGATTATACCTATATATTCTCATAACTATGCTCAATTTTGTCAATTGCTCAACATTAATTCGTTCACCCACCGTAAAATACTTATGCTCTCGAGAGAAGCCACTAGTGAAACCTATGGCCCCCGGGTCTATCTTCATCATATTAATCTTCCAACACTTAGTTATTTCCTTTGCTTTTTTACTTTGCTTTTATTTTACTTTGCATCTTTATCACAAAAATACCAAAAATATTATCCTATCATATCTATCAGATCTCACTCTCGTAAGTGACCGTGAAGGGATTGACAACCCCTTATCGCGTTGGTTGCGAGGATTTATTTGTTTTGTGTAGGTGCGAGGGACTCGCGTGTAGCCTCCCACTGGATTCATACCTTGGTTCTCAAAAACCGAGGAAAATACTTACGCTACTTTGTTGCATCACCCTTTCCTCTTGAAGGGAAAACCAACACAATGCTCAAGAGGTAGCAAGAAGGATTTTTGGCGCCGTTGCCGGGGAGGTCTACGCAAAAGTCAACATACCAAGTACCCATCACAATCCCTTATCTCCCGCATTACATTATTTGCCATTTGCTCTCGTTTTCATCTCCCCCACTTCACCCTTGCCATTTTATTCGCCCTCTCTTTTTCGTTCGCCTCTTTCTCGCTTGCTTTTTGTTTGCTCGTGTGTTGGATTGCTTGTTTGTCACGCTGGCTAAAGATAATACCAAATTATGTGACTTTACCGATACCAACAATAATGATTTCCTTAGCACTCTGATTGCTCCTCGTACCAATACTGAATCTTGTGAAATCAATGTTGCTTTGTTGAATCTTGTCATGAAAGATCAATTCGCCGGCCTTCCTAGTGAAGATGCCGCTACTCATCTAAATAGCTTCGTTGATTTGTGTGATATGCAAAAGAAGAAAGATGTTGACAATGATATAGTTAAATTAAAGCTATTTCCTTTTTTGCTTAGAGATCGTGCTAAAGCTTGGTTTTTGTCTTTGCCTAAAAATAGTATTGATTCTTGGAACAAGTGCAAAGGTGCTTTCATCTCTAAGTATTTTCCTCCCGCTAAGATCATCTCTCTTAGAAACGATATTATGAATTTTAAGCAACTTGATCATGAACATGTTGCACAAGCTTGGGAGAGGATGAAATTAATGATACGTAATTGCCCTACTCATGGTTTGAATTTATAGATGATTATACAAAAAAATTATGCCGGATTGAATTTTGCTTATAGAAATCTTTTAGACTCGGCCGCAGGAGGCACTTTTATGGAAATCACTTTAGGAGAAGCTACTAAACTCCTAGATAATATTATGGTTAATTATTCTCAATGGCACACTGAAAGAGCTACTAATAAAAAAGTGCATGCAATAGAAGAAATTAATGTTTTGAGTGGAAAAATGGATGAACTTATGAAATTATTTGCTACTAAGAGTGTTTCTTCTGATCCTAATGATATGCCTTTGTCTACTTTGATTGAGAATAATAATGAATCTATGGATGTGAATTTTCTTGGTAGGAATAATTTTGGTAACAACGCGTATAGAGGAAACTTTAATCCCAGGCCTTATCCTAGTAATTCCTCTAATAATTATGGTAATTCCTACAACAACTCTTATGGAAATTTTAATAAGATGCCCTCTGAATTTGAAACTAGTGTTAAAGAGTTTATGAATTCGCAAAAGAATTTCAATGCTTTGCTTGAAGAGAAATTGCTTAAAGTTGATGAATTGGCTAGGAACGTTGATAGAATTTCTCTTCATGTTGATTCTTTAAAGATTAGATCTATTCCTCCTAAGCATGATATCAATGAGTTACTCAAATCCATGAGAATTTCCATTGATGAGTGCAAAGAAAGAACCGCTAGAATGCGTGCTAAGAAAGATTGCTTTATGAAAGCGTGTTCTTCAAATTTCTATGAAAATAAAGATGAAGATATAAAAGTTATTGATGTGTCCCCTATTAAATCTTTGTTTTTCAATATGAATCTTGATAATGATGGGACTGAATATGATCCACCTTTACCTAGAAGGCGTTCCAAAAATTCGGAGTTTTTAGATCTTGATGCTAAAATTGATAAAAGTGGGATTGAAGAGATCAAAACCCTAGATGTTAAACCCACTATTTTGGATTTCAAGGAATTTAATTATGAAAATTTCTCTTTGATAGATTGTATTTCCTTGTCGCAATCCGTGCTAAATTCTCCTCATGCTTATAGTCAAAATAAAGCATTTACTAAACATATCGTTGATGCCTTGATGCAATCTTATGAAGAAAAGCTTGAGTTGAAAGTTTCTATCCCTAGAAAACTTTATGATGAGTGGGAACCTACTATTAAAATTAAGATTAAGGATCATGAGTTCTATGCTTTATGTGATTTGGGTGCTAGTGTTTCCACTATTCCCAAAACTTTGTGCGATTTGCTACATTTCCGTGATTTTGATGATTGCTCTCTAAACTTGCACCTTGCGGATTCCACTATTAAGAAACCTATGGGAAGAATTAATGATGTTCTTATTGTTGCAAATAGGAATTATGTGCCCGTAGATTTTATCGTTCTTGATATAGATTGCAGTCCTTCATGTCTTATCATTCTTGGTAGACCTTTCCTTAGAACGATTGGTGCAATTATTCATAAGGAAGAGAATATTAGATTCCAATTTCCATTAAAGAAAGGCATAGAACTATTCCCTAGGAAGAAAATAAAATTACCATATGAATCTATCATGAGAGCCACTTATGGATTGCATACCAAAGATGGCAATACCTAAGATCTATCCTTGCTTTTATGCCTAGCTAGGGGCGTTAAACGATAGCGCTTGTTGGGAGGCAACCCAATTTTATTTTTAGTTTTTTGCTTTTTGTTTCTGTTTAGGTATAAATATTTGTTCTAGCCTCTGGTTAGATGTGTTTTTATGTTTTAGTTAGTGTTTGTGCAAAGTTAAACCTATAGGATCTTCTTGGATGATAGTTATTTGATCTTGCTGTAATTTCCAGACATTTCTGTTCACGAAAATAATTGTTAAAAATCACCAGAACGTGATAAAATACTGATTCCAATTTCTGATGATCCATAAACAAATTGTCTAGGTCGTCCTATTTTGGCTGTTTTTTTGGAGTTTCAGAAGTTTGTGTTAGTTACAGATTACTATAGACTGGTCTGTTTTTGACATATTCTGTTTTTCGTGTGTTGTTTGCTTATTTTGATGAATCTATGGCTAGTAAAATAGTTTATAAACCATAGAGAAGTTGTAATACAGTAGGTTTAACACCAATATAAATAAATAATGAGTTCATTACAGTACCTTGAAGTGGTCTTTTGTTTTCTTTCGCTACCGGAGCTCACGAGATTTTCTGTTGAGTTTTGTGTTGTGAAGTTTTTAAGTTTTGGGTGAAAAAGATTTGATGGATTATGGAATAAGGAGTGGCAAGAGCCTAAGCTTGGGGATGCCCATGGAACCCCAAAGATAATCAAAGGACACGATAAAGCCAAAGCTTGGGGATGCCCCGGAAGGCATCCCCTCTTTCGTCTACTTCCATCGGTAACTTTACTTGGAGCTATATTTTATTCATCACATGATATATGTTTTGCTTGGAGCGTCTTTTATGATCTGAGTCTTTGCTTTTTAGTTTACCACAATAATCCTTGCTTTACACACCTTTTGAGAGAGCCATACATGATTTGGAATTTGTTAGAATACTCTATGTGCTTTGCTTATATCTTTTGAGTTATATAGTTTTGCTCTAGTACTTCACTTATATCTTTTAGAGCACGGTGGTGGATTTGTTTTATAGAAACTATTGATCTCTCATGCTTCACTTAGATTATTTTGAGATTCTTAAATAGCATGGTAATTTGCTTAAATAATCTTAATATGCTTGGTATTCAAGATTTGTAAAAACTTTCTTATGAGTGTGTTCAAAGCTAAGAAAAGTTTGATGCTTGATAATTGTTTTAAGATATAAAGATGGTGATATTAGACTCATGCTAGTTGAGTAGTTGTGAATTTTAGAAATACTTGTGTTAAAGTTTGTGATTCCCGTAGCATGCACGTATGGTGAACCGTTATGTGATGAAGTCGAAGCATGATTTATTTATTGATTGTCTTCCTTATGAGTGGCGGTCGGGGACGAGCGATGGTCTTTTCCTACCAATCTATCCCCCTAGGAGCGCGTAATACTTTGCTTTGATAACTTGTAGATTTTTGCAATAAGTATATGAGTTTTTATGACTAATGTTGAGTCCATGGATTATACGCACTTCCTTCCTTCCACCGTTGCTAGCCTCTCTAATACCGCGCACTTTTCGCTGGTATCATACACCCACCATAAACCTTCCTCAAAACAGCCACCATACCTACCTATCATTGCATTTCCATATCCATTCGAGATATATTGCCATGCAACTTTCCACCATTCCGTTTATTATGACCCGCTCCATCATTGTCATATTGCTTTGCATGATCATGTAGTTGACATCGTATTTGTGGCAAAGCCACCGTTCATAATTCTTCCATACATGTCACTCTTGATTCATTGCATATCCTGGTACACCGCCGGAGGCATTCATATAGAGTCATATTTTGTTCTAAGGATCGAGTTGTAATTGTTGAGTTGTAAGAAAATAAAAGTGTGATGATCTTCATTTTTAGAACATTGTCCCAAGTGAGGAAAGGATGATGGAGACTATGATTCCCCCACAAGTCGGGATGAGACTACGGACGAAAAAAAGAGGCCATAAAAAAAGAGAAAAGGTCCAAATAAAAAAATGATGAGAGAAAAAGAGAGAAGGGACAATGTTACTATCCTTTTACCACACTTGTACTTCAAAGTAGCACCATGATCTTCATGATAGAGAGTCTCTCATTTTGTCACTTTCATATACTAGTGGGAATTTTTTATTATAGAACTTGGCTTGTATATTCCAATGATGGGCTTCCTCAAAATTCCCTAGGTCTTCGTGAGCAAGCGAGTTGGATGCACACCCACTTAGTTTCTTTTGTTGAGCTTTCATATACTTATAGCTCTAGTGCATCCGTTGCATATCAATCCCTACTCACTCACATTGATATCTATTGATGGGCATCTCCATAGCCCGTTGATACGCCTAGTTGATGTGAGACTATCTTCTCCCTTTTTTGTCTTCTCCACAACCACCATTCTATTCCACATATAGTGCTATGTCCATGGCTCACGCTCATGTATTGCATGAAGATTGAAAAAGTTTGAGAACGTCAAAAGTATGAAACAATTGCTTGGCTTGTCATCGGGGTTGTGCATGATTTAAATACTTTGTGTGGTGAAGACAGAGCATAGCTAGACTATATGATTTTGTAGGGATAACTTTCTTTGGCCATGTTATTTTGAGAAGACATAATTGCTTTATTAGTATGCTTGAAGTATTATTATTTTTATGTCAATATTAAAATTTTGTCTTGAATCCTTAAGATCTGAATATTCATACCACAATTAAGAAGAATTACATTGAAATTATGCCAAGTAGCACTCCGCATCAAAAAAATCTGTTTTTATCATTTACCTACTCGAGGATGAGCAGGAATTAAGCTTGGGGATGCCTGATACATCTCCAACGTATCTATAATTTTCGATTGCTCCCTGCTATATTATCTACTATTTTGGACATTATTGGGCTTTATTATTCACTTTTTTATTATTTTTGGGACTAACGTATTAACCGGAGGCCCAGCCCAGAATTACCGTTTTTGCCTATTTCAGAGTTTTGAAGAAAAGGAATATCAAACGGAGTCCAAACGGAATGAAACCTTCAGGAACGTGATTTTTAGGAAGAATATGATCCAGGAGACTTGGACCCTACGTCAAGAAACAAAATAGGTGGCCACGAGATAGGGGGCGCGCCGTCCACCCTCGTGGGCCCCCTTTGCTCCACCGACATACTCCTTCATGCTATATATACCTACGTACCCCCAAACGATCAGATACGGAGCCAAAAACCTAATTCCACCGCCGCAACCTTCTGTACGCACGAGATCCCATCTTGGGGCCTGTTCCGGAGCTCCGTCGGAGGGGGCATCCATCACGGGGGGCTTCTACATCATCACCATAGCCTCTCCGATGAAGTGTGAGTAGTTTACCTCAGACCTTCGGGTCCATAGTTAGTAGCTAGATGGCTTCTTCTCTCTTTTTGGATCTCAATACAATGTTCTCCCCCTCTCTCGTGGAGATCTATTCGATGTAATCTTCTTTTGCGGTGTGTTCGTTGAGACCGATGAATTGTGGGTTTATGATCAAGTTTATCTATGAACAATATTTGAATCTTTTGAATTCTTTTATGTATGATTGGTTATCTTTGCAAGTCTCTTCGAATAATCAGTCTGGTTTGGCCTACTAGATTGATCTTTCTTGCAATGGGAGAAGTGCTTAGCTTTGGGTTCAATCTTGCGGTGTCCTTTCCCAGTGACAGTAGGGGCAGCAAGGCACGTATTGTATTGTTGCCATCGAGGATAACAAGATGGGGTTTTTATCATATTGCATGAATTTATCCCTCTACATCATGTCATCTTGCTTAAGGCGTTACTCTGTTTTCATGAACTCAATACTCTAGATGCATGCTGGATAGGGGTCGATGAGTGGAGTAATAGTAGTAGATGCAGGTAGGAGTCGGTCTACTTGTCTCAGACGTGATGCCTATATACATGATCATACCTAGATATTCTCATAACTATGCTCAATTCTGTCAATTGCTCAACAGTAATTCGTTCACCCACCGTAAAATACTTATGCTCTCGAGAGAAGCCACTAGTGAAACCTATGGTCCCCGGGTCTATCTTCATCATATTAATCTTCCAACACTTAGTTATTTCCATTGCTTTTTTACTTTGCTTTTATTTCACTTTGCATCTTTATCACAAAAATACCAAAAATATTATCCTATCATATCTATCAGATCTCACTCTCGTAAGTGACCGTGAAGGGATTGACAACCCCTTATCGCGTTGGTTGCGAGGATTTATTTGTTTTGTGTAGGTGCGAGGGACTCGCGCATAGCCTTCTACTGGATTGATACCTTGGTTCTCAAAAACTGAGGGAAATACTTACGCTACTTTGCTGCATCACCCTATCCTCTTCAAGGGAAAACCAACGCAGTGCTCAAGAGGTAGCAATGAATCACCAGGAATGAAATCAACCAGTTTAGTCTCATCAGTCGATTTAAACTTCAAGGCCGGATCATGCTTTGTAGTTGGCTTTTTCAAAGAAGTCATATACGCCGGATCAACATTGTCCTTATAAAACTTCAACTCCTCTGTTGCACAAACCGACTCAGCATAAGCCGCATCACCCTCTTCACATTCCAAAGCTATCTTCCGGCTCCCATGTACCATGATGGTCCCCTTATGACCCAGCATTTTGAGCTGCAGATAAACATAACAAGGCCTTGCCATGAACTTAGCATAAGCCCGTCGTCCAAATAGGGCATGATAAGGGCTCTTGATTTTCACCACCTCAAAGGTCAATGTTTCTGATCTAGAGTCATGATCATCTCCAAAAATAACTTCCAGAGCTATCTTACCAACTGGATACGCTGACTTACCAGGCACCACACCATGGAACACAGTGTTCGACGGTTTAAGATATTTATCTATCAACCCCATGCGACAGAAGGTTTCATAATAAAGGATATTGATGTTGCTCCCTCCGTCCATGAGCACCTTGGTGAACTTATACCCTCCAACCTGAGGTGCAACTACCAATGCCATGTGACCCGGATTATCAACCCGGGGCGGGTGATCCTCCCGACTCCACACGATGGGCTGCTCAGACCAGCGCAAATAACAGGGAACTGCCGGTTCAATGGAGTTTACTGCCCTTTTATGAAGCTTCTGATCCCTCTTGCATAAACTCGTGGTGAAGACTTGG
Source organism: Aegilops umbellulata (assembly GCA_032464435.1). NCBI lineage: Eukaryota > Viridiplantae > Streptophyta > Magnoliopsida > Poales > Poaceae > Aegilops > Aegilops umbellulata. Next base: position 251,224,967 of record CP136056.1, read on the forward strand.
TACTGCCCACTATTCAACTTTTTCGGGTTACTCTGATACCCAGACTGCTGTTGCTGATTCCCCTGACCTGACTGTTGATGGTAGCCACCCTGATTGCCTTGATTGCCTTGATTACCTTGATGACCTTGGAATCCAGAGCTCGAACCGACACCACCATAACCCAGACCCTGAGAGCTAGACCCTGAACCACCACCCGGTCCATGGTTGCCTTGAAAAAGATTTGAATTTTTGAATTCCTTCATGATGAAACAATCCTTCCAGAGATGAGTAGACGGTCTTTGTCGCGTACCATGCCTTGGGCAGGGCTGATTCAACAGATGCTCAAGATTAATGCCTGATCCTCTGGTCTGTGGGGGCGGTCTACCCTTACGACCCTGGCCATTGTTTTATGCATTGGTATTTGACACAAAGTCCAAACTATTATCAGCCTTGCGCTTACCATTTCCTCCTTGATTCGCCGCCGGGTTATGCTGCTGCCCTTTGGTGCTGCTGCTCTTCTTTCCCTTTCTCGTCTTTTCATCGTCAGACACAGGGTCCTTGGTACCATCAGAGTCAGCGTATTTTACCAGATCCGCCATGAGTGTTCCCATGTCATTGCAGTGGCGTTTTAACCACCCTAATTTCTAGTTGAGGGGTGTAAAACAGCAATTTTTCTCCAACGTCAAGACTGCTGAATCGGCATTGATCTGGTCCGATGAGTGCAGGATCGTTCAAACCCAGCGCACCCAATGGGTCATCGACTCACCTTCTTCCTGGACACAGGAGGCCAAATCCACAATTGACATGGGATGCTTGCATGTGTCCTTGAAATTATGGATAAACCGGGCTTTTAACTCGGCCCATGACCCAATGGAGTTAGCCGGTAACCCCTTCAACCAAGTACGAGTCATCCCTTCCAACATCATGGTGAAGTATTTAGCGCATGCAGCCTCATCAACATCCAACAGTTCCATCGCCATCTCATAACTCTCAATCCATGCTTCAGGAGGTAAATCGACAGTGTAGTTGGGCACCTCACGGGGACCTTTGAAATCCTTGGGCAACCATACGTTACGTAGAGTCGGGGCCAAACACAGCACACCCAAAGTCCTGAAGGTTACACCTATCTCGACCGAAGTCGTTGGACGAACCGGGGAAGGTTGATGGGCCGCAAACTAAGCCGCTAGCTCGGCCTCCCGACGCGTTCTACCTTGATCCACTATGTTCTGCGCCTCAGTGCCATCTCCCGCCGGGTTATGCCCGCGCGGTGGGTTATGGTTCCGCGCACTATTCGACACAGCCGGTTCATTGATATGTCTACTGTAACTCCGGCTTGGGCGAGGGGTGGAATGAATCATTTCACGACTGTAAGAATAAGCCTGCTGCTGAATCAACACCGTCTGTAACAGCTCTCGAGCTCTTCAGGTTTCAACTGCCACTGGAGACTCGCCTTCAACTGGAAGAGCCGCCAATCGCGATGCCGCAACGATCATGTTAGCCAAAGGTTAGAGTAATGACCCGGCGGTGTCGGCACATGTTGAGTCGGGTTATTGTGTTGAACTGGCATTCTCGTCCCAGGTGCTTCGATCCGGTTAACCACTGCTGGGTTATTGGTTCCTGCTCCTGGTGTATTAAAGAGATTTCTTGCTTCATAAACCAGGGGCAGACGAGTCTGATGCCTCCTTCTCATGACATCGTTTGAAGCGTTCTGGTCTAGCATGAGCCGGTAAGACTCCGCCTGAATCCACTGCACCTAAGCATCCAAAGCGGCCCGCTCTTCAGCCATCCTAGTGTTTTCCGTATTCAGCTCCTCCTTGGCCTGTGCTATCTCATCACGCAACTTTGCGACTGCCGCATTATGCTGATCCTGATCCGCCGGATTAACCACTATTGTTATCAACGCTGTCAGTTTGTCCACCAAGTCAGTTAAAACCTGGGCCAGTGGGCGCACAGGGCCTCTTGCCCCGCAGCCATCGCCGCTGCTG
>CP136056.1:254109603-254209603 GCA_032464435.1 Aegilops umbellulata
TATAGTAGCATATAGAGCCAACTTAGGTAAAATGAAGCTAACCTATGTCATTTTGGATAAGAAGAAGAATAAGAAGAAGACTATAAGCTTATATGTAAACTTGATCATTTGTCCTAACATAAGTTATTTTGGAGCTAACTATAGGAAACTAAGCATATAAGCTCTAAGTTAGCATATTAGAGCCAACTTAGGTAAAATGAAGCTAACATATGTCATTTTGAAAAAGAAGAAGAAGAAGAAGAAGACTATAAGCTTATTATGTAAACTTGATCATTTTGTGCTAACATAAGTAATTTTGGAGCTAACCTATAGGAAACTAAGCATATTAGAGATAACATAGGTAACTAAGTATATATATATATATATATATATATATATATATATATATATATATATATATATATATATATATATCATTTTGGAGATCTGACATACCTGACATAGTTCATTTCTCATTGTTCTTCTCCTTCTTCCTCAGCCTGATGCGCCAAGAGCGGCGAGGCGGTGGAGGCAGCTGTAGGATGTAGTCTTCTACCACAATTGGCGTGGTCATGTTGCCCAGCTGTGGGATCGCCGGCGCCACCACCGGTGCGTGGTAATTGTCAGGCACCACCACCATCGCGAGGCCACCCTCAGCCACCACCATCTCTTGCCCATGGTCAGCCACCACCATCTCTTGCACCTAGTCAGCCACCACCATCTCTTGCCCTTGGTCAGCCACCACCAGCGCTAGGTTATCCTCAGCCTGATGCCCATCATCATCTTGCAGCTCCTCATCCCCACTCTGCTCCTCTTCTCCCCCACTCCAGTCCAGATCATCCTTCTTGTTGTCTTCGTTGCTGCCAGAATCGCTGCTGCTTTCGCTAAGGCCAGAATCGTTGTTGCTTTTGCTACAGCCATAATCGCTGCTGCTTTGGCTGTAGCTAGTGTCGCTGCTGCTGCTCCCATTGCCTGTACAAATGCAACAATGACCGTTAACAAGCGATGTGAGACAAAGCCAAATGTAGAGGAATAAGAAGAGGCAGAACGCACTGGCATCTTCGTCGTTAGCGTAGCGCATGCGACACATAGTCGCGTTGAAAAACTTCACGATGAGCATTGTGGCGTCATCATCGTACCTCAAGAGAAGAAGTAACCGGTCCGCAGGTCGTAGGCACTGTAGAACTTCTCCCAGCCACGGCACAGGTACATGTGGCCCTCCTCGATCACTAACTCCACGTCCCACAGCCTGCGAACCCCGCTGCCGGCCTGTCGGAGCTTCACATTATCTGGCGGATCTTCACCCAGCATCTTCATAAAAGCGTCAGGTAGCCTCTGCAATTTGGGACAAGGAGTGATGTAGCAAACAACAGAGTTATCATAATGAGATGGGTGAAGGGGAGATCTCTCGTTTTATATACCCGCCCCGTGGCTGATACTGAAGAAGAAAGTATGATAGTGAAGAACTCAAAGCATACAACTCGTACTCCGGTGAGGCAGAGCGGCGGTGGCTGCTGCCCCCCATCTCTGATAAGCAGCAGAAGAGAGCAATTAGTACCCTTACAACATTATAGCAGCATAAATTTTGAGCAGAAGATAATCAACATTAGTCGCAAGTACCCCATATGTCCTATTTTTAGCAAAGTCATCCTAAAATTCACGGAAAATTTCAGCATGACCTTTTCTGAAAATAGGACATATGGAGTACCCGAATTTGCCGGAACGGAAGTTAATCGACATTCTGGCAAACTCAAGGGCCTCTCGGGGTACCTGCAAATTCATCACGACACAATGGTCGGAGACAAAACCCAGCAAACTAGCAAGATGATCATCATTAGCAAGATGATCATCATCTTTGCAAGTCATTATTTGGCAAATACACAGAAGAAGGAACAATTTATTTGTGACATAGTTGGCCCATACTGAAGAAGCAACACCCTGCACTAGCCTAAAAACAAGTGAAGTTTCACCCATATAAGAACAACTTTATAAAATCAGAGAAGTTGCTGTGTTTTTTCTACTGCTAGGAAAAACATCACTCACTGGAAATGAAAATCTCAGTACCAGCATTTTGAACTTTGAAATGAAATACAGTTGTAGTATTAGTAGTATATGGAGTAGTATCTTGTCTAGTAGTAGTATTAGTTGTATATGGAGTAGCAAGTTTTGCCTCAAAGACAGCAAAAGCTATGTTTTTTCTCAATTCAGATAGCTAAGTGAAAAACCACGTCAAGTTCTAATAATCCATCTAATCTAATGAAATCTGAACTCAACTTGATCATGGTTCATGCCCTCAGACACATCAGCACCTCAAGAATGCCATGAGAAAAATGAAAAGGACCAAGACAATCACCACACAAGTGATGAAAGCACTAGCGAATCATGTTAAAGCTAACCTCTACTTTTGACCCTCAACTATAACAACCGCATGCAGTACGGAGAATTGTTGATGCAGGCATCAAACATTATAATGGCTGAATTTGATCTACTCCAACAATTTTCTCAAGTTACATGATTAACAAGCTTGGGCTTAGCAGTAATATTCTGAGAAAATATTTTCTTGAAGCCTGAACAACTGGCTTTCCTTTTTAAAAACAGAACCAAAACCATGACACAATCACTTGACAACATCTATTGACTACATTAGATGGATAAATTCCATATGTTGTGGAAGACCACCCTCAAGCGGACTGCTTATGACCATGGTGTTGGGGATCATAGCAGAAATTTAAAATTTTCTACGCATCACCAAGATCAATCTATGGAGTAATCTAGCAACGAGGGGAAGGAGTGTGCATCTACATACCCTTGTAAATCGCTAAGCGGAAGCGTTCAAGTGAACGGGGTTGATGGAGTCGTACGCGTCGTGATCCAAATCACCGATGATCCTAGTGTCGAACGGACGGCACCTCCGCGTTCAACACACATGCAGCCCGGTGACGTCTCCCACGCCTTGATCCAGCAAGGGGAGAAGGAGAGGTTAGGGAAGACTCTGTCCAGCAGCAGCACGACGGCGTGGTGGTGAAGGAGGAGCATGGCAATCCTGTAGGGCTTCGCCAAGCACCGCGGGAGACGAGGAGGGAGAGGGGTAGGGCTGCGCCAACAGGAGAAGAGCTCGTGTGTTTGGCTGCCCCCTTTGCATCCACTATATATAGGGGGAGAGGGAGGGCTGCGCCCCCACCTAGGGTTTCCACCCTAGGGGCGGCGGCAGCCCCAATCCCCATCTGGGGTGGCGGCCAAGTGGGGGGGAGAGGGAGGCACACCAGGCATGGGCCTTTAGGGCCCATCTGCCCTAGGGTTTGCCCCCTTCTTCTCTCCAGGCGCATGGGCCTTGGTGGGGAGGTGCCCCAGCCCACCTAGGGGCTGGTCCCTTCTCACACTTGGCCCATGTATGCCTCCGGGGCCCGTGGCCCCTCCCGGTGGACCCCCGAGCCCCTCCGGTGGTCCCGGTACACTACCGGTGATGCCCAAAACACTTCCGGTGGCCAAAACCATACTTCCTATATATAAATCTTTACCTCCGGACCATTCCGGAACTCCTCGTGACGTCCGGGATCTCATCCTGGACTCCGAACAACATTCGGTAACCACGTACATCTATTCCCTATAACCCTAGCGTCACCGAACCTTAAGTGTGTAGACCCTACGGGTTCGGGAACCATGTAGACATGACCGAGACACCTCTCCGGCCAATAAACAACAGCGGGATCTAGATACCCATGTTGGCTCCCACATGTTCCACGATGATCTCATCGGATGAACCACGATGTCGAGGATTCAATCAATCTCGTATTCAATTCCCTTTGTCTAGCGGTATTGCACTTGCCTGAGACTCGATCGTCGGTATCTTGATACCTTGTTCAATCTCGTTACTCGCAAGTCTCTTTACTCGTTCCGCAACACATCATCCCGTGATCAACTTCTTGGTCACATTGCGCATATGATGATGTCCTACCGAGTGGGCCCAGAGATACCTCTCCGTTACACGGAGTGACAAATCCAAGTCTCGATTCGTGACAACCCAACAGACACTTTCGGAGATACCCGTAGTGCACCTTTATAGCCACCCAGTTATGTTGTGAGGTTTGGCACACCCAACGTACTCCTACGGTATCCGGGAGTTGCACAATCTCATGGTCTAAGGAAATGATACTTGACATTAGAAAAGCTTTAGCATACGAACTACACGATCTTGTGCTAGGCTTAGGATTGGGTCTTGTCCATCACATCATTCTCCTAATGATGTGATCCCATTATCAACGACATCCAATGTCCATGGTTAGGAAACCGTAGCCATCTATTGATCAACGAGCTAGTCAACTAGAGGCTTACTAGGGACATGGTGTTGTCTATGTATCCACACATGTATCTGAGTTTCCTATCAATACAATTCTAGCATGGATAATAAACGATTATCATGAACAAGTAAATATAATAATAACTAATTTATTATTGCCTCTAGGGCATATTTCCAACAGTCTCCCACTTGCACTAGAGTCAATAATCCAGTTCACATCGCTATGTGATTAACACTCAAGGTCACATCCCCATGTGACTAACACCCAAAGAGTTCTGGGTTTGATCATGTTATGCTTGTGAGAGATGTTATAGTCAACGGGTTTGAACCTTCTATATCCGTGTGTACTTTACAAATCTCTATGTCATCTTGTAGATGCAGCTACCACGCTCTAATTGGAGATATTCCAAATAACTGTTCTACTATATGAATCCGGTTTATTACTCAGAATCATCCAGATTAGTGTCAAAGATTGCATTGGCGTAACCCTTTACGACGAACTCTTTTACCACCTCCATAATAGAGAAAATTCCTTAGTCCACAAGCTACTAAGGGTAACCTTGACCGTTGTCCTGTGATCCATTCCTAGATCACACTTGTGCCCCTTAACTGACTCATGGCTTGGCACACTTCAGGTGCGGTACACAACATAGCATACTTTAGAGCCTACGTCTGAAGCATAGGGGACGACCTTCGTCCTTTCTCTCTATTCTGCCATGGTCGAGCTTTAAGTCTTAACTTCATACCTTACAATTCAGGCAAGAACTCCTTCTTTGACTGATCCATCTTGAACACCTTCAAGATCATGTCAAGGTATGTGCTCATTTGAAAGTACCATTAAGCGTTTTTGATCTATCCTTATAGATCTTGATGCTCAATGTTCAAGTAGCTTAATCCAGGTTTTCCATTGAGAACCACTTTTCAAATAACCCTATATGCTTTCCAGAAATTCTACATCATTTCTGATCAACAATATGTCAACAACATATACTCATCAGAAATTCTATACTGCTCCCACTCACTTCTTTGGAAATACAAGTTTCTCATAAACTTTGTATAAACCTAAAATCTTTGATCATCTCATCAAAGCGTACATTCCAATTCCGAGATGCTTACTCCAGTCCTTAGAAGGATTGCTGGAGCTTTGCATACTTGTTAGCATCTTTCAGGATTGACAAAACCTTCTGATTGTATCACATACAACCTTTCCTCAAGAAAATCGTCGAGGAAACAATGTTTTGACATCCTATCTGCAAGATTTCATAAATAATGCAGTAACTGCTAACGTAATTCCAACAGACTTTTAGCATCGCTACGAGTGAGAAAGTCTCATCGTAGTCAACTCCTCGAACTTGTCGGGAAACATCTTAATGACAAGTCGAGCTTTCTCAATGGTGACACTTACCATCATTGTTCGTCTTCCTTTTAAAAACCATCTGCACCCAACAACCTTACGACTATCAAGTAGTTCTTTCAAAGTCTACACTTTGTTTTCATACATGGATCCTCTCTCGGATTTTATGGCCTCGAGCCAATTTTCGGAATCCGGGCCCACCATCGCTTCTCCATAGCTCGTAGGTTCATTGTTGTCTAGCAACATGACTTCCAAGACAGGATTACATGCCACTTTGAAATAGCACACATCCTTGTCGTCCTACGAGGTTTGGTAGTGACTTGATCCGAAGTTTCATGATCACTATCATAAGCTTCCACTTCAATTGGTGTAGGTGCCACAGGAACAACTTCCTGTGCCCTGCTACACACTAGTTGAACTGACGGTTCAATAACCTCATCAAGTCTTCCACCATCCTCCCACTCAATTCTTTCGAGAGAAATTTTTCCTCGAGAAAGGACCCGATTTCAGAAACAATCCCTATTGCTTTCGGATCTAAGACAGGAGGTATACCCAACTGTTTTGGGTGTCCTATGAAGATGCATTTATCCGCTTTGGGTTCGAGCTTATCAGCCTGAAATTTTTTTCACATAAGCATCATAGCCCCAAACCTTTAAGAAACAACAGCTTAGGTTTCTCTAAACCATAGTTCATACGGTGTCGTCTCAACGGATTTGTGTGGTTCCCTATTTAAAGTGAATGCAGTTGTCTCTAATGCCTAACCCATAAACGATAGTGGTAATTCGACAAGAGACATCATGGTATGCACCATATCCAATAGGGTGCAGTTATGATGTTCGGACACACCATCACACTATGGTGTTCCCGGCGGTATTAGTCGTGAAACAATTTCCACAATGTCTTAATTGTGTGCCAAACTCGTAACTCAGATATAAATCTCTATGATCATATCATAGACATTTTATCCTCTTGTCACGACGATCTTCAACTTCACTCTGAAATTACTTGAACCTTTCAATAATTCAGACTCATGATTCATCAAGTAAATATACTCAGCATCTACTCAAATCATCTGTGAAGTAAGAACATAACGATATCCACTACATGCCTCAGCACTCATTGGATTGCACATATCAAGATGTATTACTTCCAACAAGTTGCTTTCTTGTTCCATCTTACTGAAAACGAGGCCTTTCAGTCATCTTGCCCATGTGGTATGATTTGCATGTCTCAAGTGATTCAAAATCAAGTAAGTCCAAACGATCCATCAACATGGAGCTTCTTCATGCGTTTTATACCAATATGACTCAAATTACAGTGCCACAAGTATGTGGTACTATCATTACTATCTTATATCTTTTGGCATGAACATGTGTATCACTACGATCAGGATGGTATTATTCAAATAAACAGAGTAACCATTATTCTCCTTAAATGAATAACCATATTGCGATAAACATAATCCAATCATGTCTATGCCCAGCGCAAACACCAAATAACAATTATTTAGGTTTTAATACCAATCTCGATGGTAGAGGGAGCGTATGATATTTGATTACATCAACCTTGGAAACACTTCCAACACATATCGTCATCTCACCTTTAGCTAGTCTCCGTTTATTCTGTAGCCTTTTATTTCGAATTACTAACACTTAGCAACCGAACCGGTATCTAATACCCTGGTGCTACTAGGAGTACTAGTAAAGTACACATTAATATAATGTATATCCAATATACTTCTGTTGATCTTTCCAGCCTTTCTTATCTACCAAGTATCTAGGGTGGTTCTGCTTTAGTGACCGTTCCCCTTATTACAGAAGCACTTAGTCTCGAGCTTGGGTTCAACTTTGGGTTTCTTCACTGGAGCAGCAACTGATTTGTTGTTTCATGAAGTATCCCTTTCTTGCCCTTGCCCTTCTTGAAACTAGTGGTTTTACTAACCATCAACAATTGATGATCCCTTTTGATTTCTACTTTCACGGTGTCGCGAATAGCTCAAGGATCATATCTATCCCTGATATGTTATAGTTCATCACGAAGCTCTAGTAGCTTGGTGAGAGTGACTTTGGAGAACCATCACTATCCCATCTGGAAGTTTAACTCCCACTCGATTCAAGCGATTGTAGTACTCATACAATCTGAGCACATGCTCAACGATTGAGCTTTTCTCCTTAGTTTGCAGGCTTAAGAAACTTGTCAGAGGTCTCATACCTCTTGACATGGGCACTAGCCTGAAATCCCAATTTCAGTCCTTGGAACATCTCATATGTTCTGCGATGTTTCAAAAACGTCTTCGGTGCCTCAATTCTAAACCATTTAGCATTACGCACTGAACTATCATGTAGTCATCAAAACGTGTATGTCAGATGTTCGCAACATCTACAACTGACGCTTGAGGTTCAGCTCACTGAGCGGTGCATTAAGGACATAAACCTTCTATGCAGCAATGAGGACAATCCTCAGTTTACGGACCCAGTCCGCATACTTGCTACTATCAACTTTCAACTAAATTTTCTCTAGGAACGTATCTAAAACAGTAGAACTAAAGCGTAAGTTATGACATAATTTGCAAAGTCCTTTTGACTATGTTCATGATAATTGAGTTCATATGATTATTTCATGAACTCCCACTCAGATAGACATCCCTCTAGTCATCTAAGTGATACATGATCCAAATCAACTAAGTCGTGTCCGATCATCACGTGAGACGGACTAGTCATCATCGGTGAACATCTTCATGTTGATCGTATCTTCTATATGACTCATGTTCGACCTTTCGGTCCTCCGTGTTCCGAGGCCATGTCTGTACATGCTAGGCTCGTCAAGTCAACCTAAGTGTTTCGCATGTGTTCCGAGGCCATGTCTGTACATGCTAGGCTCGTCAACACCTGTTGTATTCGAATGTTAGAATCTATTACACCCGATCATCACGTGGTGCTTCGAAACAACGAACCTTCGCAACGGTGCACAGTTAGGGAGAACACTTTTCTTGAAATTTTAGTGAGGGATCATCTTATTTAATCCACCGTCGTTCTAAGCAAATAAGATGTAAAACATGATAAACATCACATGCAATCAAATAGTGACATGATATGGCCATCATCACTTTGCTCCTTTTGATCTCCATCTTCGGGGCTCCATGATCATCATCGTCACCGGCATGACACCATGATCTCCATCATCGTGTCTTCATGAAGTTGTCTCGCCAACTATTACTTCTACTACTACAGCTAACGGTTAGCAATAAAGTAAAGTAATTACATGACGTTTATGTTGACACGCAGGTCATAAATAAATTAAGACAACTCCTATGGCTCCTGCCGGTTGTCATACTCATCGACATGCAAGTCGTGATTCCTATTACAAGAACATGATCAATCTCATACATCACATATCATTCATCACATTCTTTTTGGCCACATCACATCACATAGCATACCCTGCAAAAACAGGTTAGACGTCCTCTAATTGTTGTTGCATGTTTTTATGTGGCTGCTATGGGTTTCTAGCAAGAACGTTTCTTACCTACGCAAAACCACAACGTGATATGCCAATTTCTATTTACCCTTCATAAGGACCCTTTTCATCAACTCTGATCCGACTAAAGTGGGAGAGACACACACCCGCTAGCCACCTTATGCAACTAGTGCATGTCAGCCGGTGGAACCTGTCTCACGTAAGAGTACGTGTAAGGTCGGTCCGGGCCGCTTCATCCCACGATGCCGCCGAATCAAGATAATACTACTAACGGCAAGTAAATTGACAATATCGACACCCACAACTGCTTTGTGTTCTACTCGTGCATAGAAACTACGCATAGACCTAGCTATGATGCCACTGTTGGGGATCGTAGCAGAAATTTAAAATTTTCTACGCATCACCAAGATCAATCTATGGAGTAATATAGCAACGAGGGGAAGGAGAGTGCATCTACATACCCTTGTAGATCGCTAAGCGGAAGCGTTCAAGTGAACGGGGTTGATGGAGTCGTACTAGTCGTGATCCAAATCACCGATGATCCTAGTGCCGAACGGACGACACCTCCGCGTTCAACACACATGCAGCCCGGTGACGTCTCCCACGCCTTGATCCAGCAAGGGGAGAAGGAGAGGTTGGGGAAGACTCCGTCCAGCAGCAGCACGGTGGCGGGGTGGTGAAGGAGGAGCATGGCAATCCTGCAGGGCTTCGCGAAGCACCGCGGGAGACGAGGAGGGAGAGGGGTAGGGCTGCGCCAATAGGAGAAGAACTCGTGTGTTTGGCTGCCCCCTTTGCATCCACTATATATAGGGGAGAGGGAGGGCTGTACCCCCACCTAGGGTTTCCACCCTAGGGGCGGCGGCAGCCCCAATCCCCATCTGGGGTGGCGGCCAAGTGGGGGGGAAAGGGAGGCGCACCACGCATGGGCCTTTAGGGCCCATCTGCCCTAGGGTTTGCCCCCTTCTTCTCTCCAGGCGCATGGGCCTTGGTGGGGAGGCGCCCCAGCCCACCTAGGGGCTAGTCCCTTCTCACACTTGGCCCATGTATGCCTCCGGGGCCCGTGGCCCCTCCCGGTGGACCCCCGGACCCCTCCAGTGGTCCCGGTACACTACCGGTGATGCCTAGAACACTTCTGGTGGCCAAAACCATACTTCCTATATATAAATCTTTACCTACGAACCATTCCGGAACTCCTCGTGACCTCCGGGATCTCATCCGGGACTCCGAACAACATTCGGTAACCACGTACATCTATTCCCTATAACCCTAGCGTCACAGAACCTTAAGTGTGTAGACCCTACGGGTTCGGGAACCATGTAGACATGACCGAGACACCTCTCCGGCCAATAAACAACAGCGGGATCTGGATACCCATGTTGGCTCCCACATGTTCCACGATGATCTCATCGGATGAACCACGATGTCGAGGATTCAATCAATCCCATATTCAATTCCCTTTGTCTAGCGGTATTGCACTTGCCTGAGATTCGATCGTCAGTATCTCGATACCTTGTTCAATCTCGTTACCGGCAAGTCTCTTTACTCGTTCCGCAACACATCATCCCGTGATCAACTTCTTGGTCACATTGCGCATATGATGATTTCCTACCGAGTGGGCCCAGAGATACCTCTCCGTTACACGGAGTGACAAATCCCAGTCTCGATTCGTGCCAACCCAACAGACACTTTCGGAGATACCTGTAGTGCACCTTTATAGCCACCCAGTTACGTTGTGAGGTTTGGCACACCCAACGTACTCCTACGGTATCCGGGAGTTGCACAATCTCATGGTCTAAGGAAATGATACTTGACATTAGAAAAGCTTTAGCATACGAACTACACGATCTTGTGCTAGGCTTAGGATTGGGTCTTGTCCATCACACCATTCTCCTAATGATGTGATACCGTTATCAACGACATCCAATGTCCATGGTTAGGAAACCGTAGCCATCTATTGATCAACGAGCTAGTCAACTAGAGGCTTACTAGGGACATGGTGTTGTCTATGTATCCACACATGTACCTGAGTTTCCTATCAATACAATTCTAGCATGGATAATAAACGATTATCATGAACAAGGAAATATAATAATAACTAATTTATTATTGCCTCTAGGGCATATTTCCAACACATGGCTCCTAAATGGATAAGCGTTTGGCGAGAAGACATTGTGGACAACAATATTCAGAAGCATACCTTAAGTAATATTCTTAACTATATCATCATCTTATGAAATATTATAGTGTGGTGGTTGTTCTAGAAAATGCAGCAATATTGTAAACATAACTTTTAGACAAGCTAGAGAAAGAGATGAATGGATGAAAATGACACCCTAACTATTTTAAATTTAATAGAAACCACACAGGAGTTACCATCCCCAAATCTTCTTTTTTATTTATGGTCAAGTAATTGCTGGAATATTTGAAACAGAGGCCACACCAGCCCTGTTTGTCGTAATCTAAAACCAAGGATATTGACTGCGTTTCTCAAAAGATTAAAGAGAAGGGCTAACTTGGTGGACTCAAGAACAAGCTTACATGCTACTGAGCCAACTCTCAAACATAAGCCAACAAAATCTAGAAAACAGAGAGAAATATCGTGACATTGCACCACCATTCACTGACAAACCATTAGAGCATTGTGAACAACAAATTCAGAGAAAACTCTCTTTGGCACACAAATTCAGAGCATTATGAACAACAGAAACAACTGAATGTCCTATCATGACATGGCAACGAACTAACAAAAATTGCGCGTTCTACCAGCACACCATTAGCACAAAATTTTCTCTACTGGACACAAAAAATTTCTTCAGTGTGTCCAGTGCATTTTTTCAGTGTGTCCAATCTTGCAGGTACCAAGTACTCCAATGCACATGGAGTACTAATTATTCATGTTTGCTAGGCACTACTCCCACAATTTTTTGAACGTAATTTGACCTAAATTCGAGAGGGATTTGACCTAAACCTAGCAAAAGAGAGAAGAAGAGGGCATGGCCGGGAGGGAGGAGAGGATGAAGAGAGGAGAAGAGAGGCAGAGGGAGGAGGGTTACCTGACCACGATGAGGTGGTGGCCGGAGCGGAGACGGCGAGCATGGGGGAGGCGGGGATAGACGGCGGGGAGGTCGCGGGCCTCCTCTCCTGGTGGACGTGGGGCGGCTCTGAGGCGAGGGAGGCGGCGCTCGGGGGGGAGGCGGGGCTCGGGGGGAGGCGGCGAAGGGGAGAGGGAGGCGGCGGGGGTGCGTGGGCGGCTGTGGCGAGGTTAGGTCGAGTGGGGGATCTGGCGAGGGAGGGAGAGATGCCAGAGGGGAATAGGTGGAGTGGGGGGAGGGTTAGCAATGGTGCACCCCCCTAGTGCGCCATAAGTACGACGACAGCAATGGCGCACCTCCCCCCGGTGCGCCATTAGTAAAAAAAATTATTACAGTTCGAGCACTCAGGTTATATTCCACCTAACCGTATCCTAAACAGAACACACACACTAGCCCGATTGGTCAGCACGCAGCACACACACTGGGAGGTCCTGGGTTCGATTCCCAGGCTCCCCAAATTTTGCTTTTATGCATTTTTTTCTTTGCACATATCTTTTTATGCATGCATCCAAATATAACATGTCACATATGCTAGATGCTCATAATTTCATGTAGAAAAATAATATGCAGTTTGTTGCCATGTTAACAACATTTAAAATGCTGTTTGATATTTATTTGTGTTTAAATATGTTCAAACTTGTTTAAATCATAACTGAATATCCATAGCTCCAAATTTGATAAACTTTATATGCTTTTGGGAGTAACATATATGCGGTGGGTCGGTGGCGGCGGTGGAGCGGGGGAGGGTGCGGTGGGTGCTCGACGGCAGTGGAGCGGGCCGGGGATCGAGATCAAGATGGAGGGGGATAGCGATCGAGATTTAAAAATATTCATCAAATTTGAAAAAATATTCATGAATTCAAAAAGTGCCCATGAAATTCAAAAATATTCATGAGTTCAAAAAGTGCCCATGTAATACAATTGAGAAATGAAGACTATGATTTAAATACAATCGATCTTAGCTAGCTAGCTATCTGTTCACAATCTTCTTGCCCTTCTTTTTCGCGAATGGAGTTCTTCTGTGGAACAGACGTCCTTTAGGTAGGGTGGTCCTGCTTCTTCTTGTGGTGTATGCTGCTACTTCATCGTCGTCGGCATGTTCGATCTTCGGGTCGCCGTACTTGTCGAAGTCTTGCTCATTGGCTACTCCATCCATTCCGATGATCTTCCTTTTGCCTCTCCTCACGACAACACGACTGGGCTTTGACGGGTTGGTAATGAAGAAGCATTGGTCCACTTGGGAAGCCAGTACCCATGGCTCATTTTGTGCGGTGACGTTTGCGCCCGCGGTCTTGGATTTGGCTTCGGGTATAACCATGGTGGTGAAATACCGGTCTTCTTTTAGGAAGCTCTTGGCCCATCTGACACGGAACATTGGGACCTTCTCTCCAGCGTAGCTCAGCTCCCAGATCTCCTCGATCCTTCCGTAGTATCTGTCCTTGTCGTTACCGGTGTAGGATTCCATTGTTACCCCGGAGTTCTGATAACCATCGCTCTTCATGTCCTTGTCCTCGGTGTAGAATGTGTAGCCGTTGATATCGTACGCCTCATGGGTCATCAGGTTGTGCTCGGCGCCCTGTGACAAGGCGAATATGAGTTGTTCTTTCACGGAAGAATCCTCATGTAAAGGGTACGACAGAAGCTTCTGCTTGAACCAACGCGTGAAACATGAGTTGTGCTCTTTGATTATATCTCCGTCCATCCTCTGTTGGCCTCGGTCATTGTACGTCTTCTCAATAAAGGTTTTGTGCTCTACCACCCAAGGATCGACCACGTCTATGTGTTGTAGTGCGACTAGGTTTGCTCTTTCAAAGTCGGCGAGTCGATCCTCGAAGTCGACATGCATTTCGCGGCGACCCTCACGGTGACCCCATCCAGCGAGCCTGCCGAGGTGCTTGTTGACGGGCAGACCAACGGGGTCCTCGATGCCTAGATAATTCGTGCAGTAGGAGATGCACTCCTCGGTCAGAAAGCCCCTGGCTATGCTTCCCTCTGGACGTGACATGTTGCGAACGTATCATTTGATGACACCATTCATCCTTTCGAACGGCATTATGCTGTGCAGGAACGTCGACCCGAGTTGGATAATATCCTCCACGATATGGACCAACAGATGCACCATAACGTCGAAGAATGCGGGCGGGAAGTACATCTCAAGCTCGCATAGTATCACCATGATCTCTTCCTGTAGCCTTCTGAGTTGCCTCACGCCAACCGACTTCCGAGAGATGACGTCGAAATAGTTGCATAGGCCAAATAGCGTTTCACGGACGTGCGCGTCCATGATCCCACGGATTGCAACTGGAAGTATCTGCGTCATCAGCACGTGACAGTCGTGAGACTTCATCCCGCTGAACTTCTGCTTCGCTGGGTCTAGGTATCTGCTTATCTTCCCCGCGTAACCGTAAGGAAGTTTTACTCCTACGAGGCAGGTGAAAAACTGCTCGATCTCCTCCTGACTTAGAGTGAAGCACGCGGGAGGGTAGTCATTTCCGGTCTTCTTGGCCTTTTTGCCTTTGCGATGACTTTCCGTGTCCTACTTCGCCTCATCATCATCATCATCATTAGCGTGAAGCTCCTCCCTGATGCCCATTGATTTCAAGTCTGCCCTTGCTTTCGGCCCATCTTTGGTCCTCTCTGGCATGTTGAGCAGGGTACCAAGCAGACTCTCGCACACGTTCTTCGTGATATGCATGACATCAAGGCTGTGAGGCACATGGTGGATCTTCCAGTACGGCAAGTCCCAGAAAACAGACCTCGTTTTCCATACCTTCAGCAGCGGCTCTGGCGCCTTTCACTTCTTTCCCGGCTCTGGCGCCTTTTGCTTCTTTCTCGGCAGTGGGCAATCTTTCCAATTTTTCAATAGCTGGTCTATTTCCTCGCCGCTCCTCGTACGCGGGCGTTTTCGGGGTTCGGTTTCACCATCGAACATATCCTTGCGTTTCCTCCACGGGTCATCGTCTCGAAGCCACCTTTGATGTCCCATGAACACGGTTTTTGAAGACCCGGGATCTCTATCTAGCTGGCGATACGTTGTGTCATCCATGCACCTGACGCATCCAGAAAATCCGTGGACCACCTGCCCCGCGAGATATCCATAACCGAGATAGTCGTGCACCGTCGTGAGTAGTGCGGCTCTCATAGGGAAATATTCTTTCTCTGCGGCGTCCCACGTATTGGCTGGCGTTTTCCACAGCGTGTCTAGCTCCTCTTTCAGCAGCTCCAGATACAGATTGATGTCGTTCCCTGGTTGTTTCGGCCCTTCAATTAGCATACTCATGTGAATGTACTTCCTCTTCATGCACAACCAGGGGAGAAGGTTGTACATCCACACAAACACAGGCCAGGTGCTATGTGTGCTTCTCTGGCTGCCAAACGGATTGACTCCATCGGTGCTCGCGCCCAGCACAATATTCCTTGGATCCTTCCCAAATTCTGGGTGTTCGAAGTTCAACGCTTGCCACTGGCTCGCATCCTTTGGGTGACTCAGCATCTTGTCTTTTTTATTTATCTCCGGATCATTTGCGTCATCTTCTCGCTTCTTCTCCTCCCTATTCGCGTGCCAACGCAGGAGCTTTGCTACCTTAGGGTCCGCGAAATAGCGTTGCAGACGAGGAGTGATCGGAAAGTACCACACCACTTTTCGAGGAGCTTTCTTCCTCTTCTTGTATCGAGTGACGCCGCACACCGGACATATGGTAGACTCCGCATGCTCGTCCCGATAAATGATGCAATTGTGCATGCACACATTGTATTTCACGTGCGGTAAATCCAGAGGACACATGATTTTCTTCGCCTCCTCGAAACTGGTTGGGCAATTGTTCCCCTTGGGAAGACGTTCGTGCCAGAATGACATGTTCTCGTCGAAGCATGCGTCGGTCATTTTGTGTCTTACCTTCATCTCCAGAGCCATGAGCGTTACTTTCAGGCGGGTATCCTCGGGCATGCATCCTTCATACAATGGAGTAACCGCGTCTATCTCCAGTTGATCCAGCTTGGCTTTCTCTCGGGTGGCAGCTCTTGTGTTATCCGTCTGCTTGAGAAGCAACTCTTGAATATGAGGGTCCTACACCCAGCCCATCGATGGTCCATCGTCGTCTGCTCCGCCGGCATCTTCATCTTCATGATCATGCCCTTCGTCTGCTCCGGCATCTTCTGTTGGAAATATGCCCTAGAGGCAATAATAAATTGATTATTATTATATTTCCTTGTTCATGATAATCGTTTATTATCCATGCTAGAATTGTATTGATAGGAAACTCACATACATGTGTGGATACATAGACAACACCATGTCCCTAGTAAGCCTCTAGTTGACTAGCTCGTTGATCAATAGATGGTTACAGTTTCCTGACCATGGACATTGGATGTCGTTGATAACGGGATCACATCATTAGGAGAATGATGTGATGGACAAGACCCAATCCTAAGCCTAGCACAAGATCATGTAGTTCGTATGCTAAAGCTTTTCTAATGTCAAGTATCGTTTCCTTAGACCATGAGATTGTGCAACTCCCGGATACCGTAGGAGTGCTTTGGGTGTGCCAAACGTCACAACGTAACTGGGTGGCTATAAAGGTACACTACAGGTATCTCCGAAAGTGTCTGTTGGGTTGGCACGAATCGAGACTGGGATTTGTCACTCCGTGTGACGGAGAGGTATCTCTGGGCCCACTCGGTAGGACATCATCGTAATGTGCACAATGTGATCAAGGAGTTGATCACGGGATGATGTGTTGCGGAACGAGTAAAAGAGACTTGCCAGTAACGAGATTGAACAAGGTATCGGGATACCGACGATCGAATCTCGGGCAAGTGTCATACCGATAGACAAAGGGAATTGTATACGGGATTGATTAAGTCCTTGACATCATGGTTCATCCGATGAGATCATCGTGGAACATGTGGGAGCCAACATGGGTATCCAGATCCCGTTGTTGGCTATTGACCGGAGAACGTCACGGTCATGCCTGCATGTCTCCCGAACCCGTAGGGTCTACACACTTAAGGTTCGATGACGCTAGGGTTATAAAGGAAGCTTGTATGTGGTTACCGAATGTTGTTCGGAGTCCCGGATGAGATCCCGGACGTCACGAGGAATTCCGGAATGGTCCGGAGGTAAAGATTTATATATAGGAAGTATGGTTTTGGCCACCGGAAGAGTTCTGGGCATCACCGGTAGTGTACCGGGACCACCGGAGGTGTCCGGGGGTCCACCAAGTGGGGCCACCAGCCCCAGAAGGTTGTGTGGGCCAAGTGTGGGAGGGGACCAGCCCCAGGTGGGCTGGTGCGCCCCCCACCAAGGCCCAAGGCGCCTCCTAGAGGGGAAGGGGGCAAACCCTAGGGCAGATGGGCCCTAAGGCCCACCCCTGGTGCGCCTCCCCCTCTCCCCCCCTTGGCCGCCACCCTAGATGGGTTTGGGGCAGCCGCACCCCTTGGGGTGGAAACCCTAAAGGGGGCGCACCCCCTTCCCTCTCCCCTATATATACTTGAGGGTTTTGGGGCTGCCAACAAACGAGTTCCTCTCCTGTTAATGGCGCAGCCCTGCATCTCTCCTTCCTCCTCTCCCGCGGTGCTTGGCGAAGCCCTGCAGGATTGCCACGGTCCTCCACCACCACCACGCCGTTGTGCTACTGCTGGACGGAGTCTTCCTCAACCTCTCCCTCTCTCCTTGCTGGATCAAGGCATGGGAGACGTCACCGGGTTGTACGTGTGTTGAACGCGGAGGTGCCGTCCGTTCGGCACTAGGATCATCGGTGATTTGGATCACGACGAGTACGACTCCATCAACCCCGTTCACTTGAACGCTTCCGCTTAGCGATCTACAAGGGTATGTAGATGCACTCTTCTTCCCCTCGTTGCTGGTTTCTCCATAGATAGATCTTGGTGACACGTAGGAAAATTTTGAATTTCTGCTACGTTCCCCAACAGTGGCATCATGAGCTAGGTCTATTGCGTAGATTCTTTGCACGAGTAGAACACAAAGTAGTTGTGGGCATTGATTTTGTTCAATATGCTTACCGTTACTAGTCAATCTTGATTCGACGGCATTGTGGGATGAAGCGGCCCGGACCGACCTTACACGTACACTTACGTGAGACAGGTTCCACCGACTGACATGCACTAGTTGCATAAGGTGGCTAGCGGGTGCCAGTCTCTCCCACTTTAGTCGGATCGGATTCGATGAAAAGGGTCCTTATGAAGGGTAAATAGCAATTGACATATCACGTTGTGGTTTTGCGTAGGTAAGAAACGTTCTTGCTAGAAACCCATAGCAGCCACGTAAAACATGCAAACAACAATTAGAGGACGTCTAACTTGTTTTTGCAGGGTATGCCATGTGATGTGATATGGCCAAAGGATGTGATGTATGATATATGTGATGTATGAGATGATCATGTTCTTGTAATAGGAATCACGACTTGCATGTCGATGAGTATGACAACCGGCAGGAGCCATGGGAGTTGTCTTTAATTTATTTATGACCTGCGTGTCAACATAAACGTCATGTAATTACTTTACTTTATTGCTAACCGTTAGCCATAGTAGTAGAAGTAATAGTTGATGAGACAACTTCACGGAGATCATGATGATGAAGATCATGGTGTCATGCCGGTAACGATGATGATCATGGAGCCCCGAAGATGGAGATCGAAAGTAGCAAAGTGATGATGGCCATATCATGTCACTATTTGATTGCATGTGATGTTTATCATGTTTTTTGCATCTTATTTGCTTAGAACGACGGTAGTAAATAAGATTATCCCTCATTAAAATTTCAAGAAAGTGTTCCCCCTAACTGTGCACCGTTGCGAAAGTTCATCGTTTCGAAGCACCACGTGATGATCGGGTGTGATATATTCTTACGTTCGAATACAACGGGTGTTGACGAGCCTAGCATGTACATACATGGCCTCGGAACACATGCAAACACTTAGGTTGACTTGACGAGCCTAGCATGTACAGACATGGCCTCGGAACACAGAAGACCGAAAGGTCGAGCATGAGTCGTATGGTAGATACGATCAACATGAAGATGTTCACCGACGTTGACTAGTCCGTCTCACGTGATGATCGGACACGGCCTAGTTGACTCGGATCATGTAATCACTTAGATGGCGAGAGGGATGTCTATCTGAGTGGGAGTTCATAAGATGAACTTAATTATCCTGAACATAGTCAAAAGATCTTTGCAAATTATGTCATAGCTTACGCTTTAGTTCTACTGTGTTAGATACGTTCCTAGAGAAAATATAGTTGAAAGTTGACAGTAGCAATTATGCGGACAGTAGAAGGCTTATGTCCTTAATGCACCGCTCAGTGTGCCGAACCTCGAACGTCGTCTGTGGATGTTGCGAACATCTGACATACACGTTTTGATAACTACGTGATAGTTCAGTTGAACGGTTTAGAGTTGAGGCACCGAAGACGTTTTGAAACGTCGCGGAACATATGAGATGTTTCGAGGGCTGAAATTGGAATTTCAGGCTCGTGCCCACGTCAAGAGGTATAAGACCTCCGACGATTTTCTTAGACTGCAAACTAAGGGAGAAAAGCTCAATCGTTGAGCTTGTGCTCAGATTGTCTGAGTACAACAATCACTTGAATCGAGTGGGAGTCGATCTTCCAGATAAGATAGTGATGTTTCTCCAAAGTCATTGCCACCAAGCTGCTAGAGCTTCGTGATGAACTATAACATATCAGGGATAGATATGATGATCCTTGAAATATTCACGATGTTTGACACCACGAAAGTAGAAATCAAGAAGGAGCATCAATTGTTGATGGTTAGTGAAACCACTAGTTTCAAGAAGGGCAAGGGCAAGAAGGGATACTTCATGAAACGGCAAATCAGCTGCTGCTCTAGTGGAGAAACCCAAGGTAAAACCCAAACCCGAGACTGAGTGCTTCTATAATAAGGGGAACATCCACTGGAGCAGAATTACCCTAGGTACTTGGTAGATGAGAAGGCTGTCGATAGAAGTATATTGGATATACATTATGTGAATGTGTACTTTACTAGTACTCCTAGTAGCACCAGGGTATTAGATACCGGTTCGGTTGCTAAGTGTTAGTAACTCGAAATAAAAGCTACGGAATAAACGGAGACTGGCTGAAGGTGAGCTGACGAGATGTGTTGGAAGTGTTTCCAAGGTTGATGTGATCAAGCATCGCACGCTCCCTCTACCATCGAGATTGGTGTTAAACCTAAATAATTGTTATTTGGTGTTTGCGTTGAGCATAGACATGATTGGATTATGTCTATCGCAATACGGTTATTCATTTAAGGAGAATAATGGTTACTCTATTTATTTGAATAATTCCTTCAATGGTCTTGCACCTAAAATGAATGGTTTATTGAATCTCGATCATAGTGATACACATGTCCATGCCAAAAGATATAAGATAGTAATGATAATACCACCTACTTGTGGCACTGCCATGTAAGTCATATTGGTATAAAACACATGAAGAAGCTCCATGTTGATGGATCTTTGGACTCACTCATTTTTGAAAAAAGGATTGAGTGATGTGAACCATGTCTATTGGTATATACGCATGAAGAAACTCCATACAGATGGACCGTTTGGACTCACTTGATTTTGAATCACTTGAGATATGCAAATCATACCACATGGGCAAGATGACTGAAAGCTTCGGTTTCAGTAAAATGGAACAAGAAAGCAACTTGTTGGAAGTAACACATTTTGATGTGTGCAGTCCAATGAGTGCTGAGGCACGCAGTGGATATCGTTATGCTCTTACTTCACAGATGATTTGAGTAAATACTGAGTATATTTACTTGATGAAACACAAGTCTGAATTATTGAATGGTTCAGGTAATTTCAGAATGAAGTTGAAGATCTTCGTGATAAGAGGATAAAATGTCTATGATATGATCATAGAGATGAATATCTGAGTTACAAGTTTGGCACTGTGGAAATTGTTTCACAACTAATACCGCCTGGAACACCATAATGTGATGGTGTGTCCGAACATCATAGTTGCACCCTATTGGATATGGTGCGTACCATGATGTCTCTTATCGAATTACCACTATCGTTCATGGGTTAGGCATTAGAGACAACCGCACTCACTTTAAATAGGGCACCACGCAAATCCGTCGAGACAACACCGTATGAACTATGGTTTAGAGAAACCTAAGCTATTATTTCTTAAAAGTTTGGGGTCACGACGCTTATGTGAAAAAGTTTCAGGCTGATAAGCTCGAACCCAAAGCGGATAAATGCATCTTCCTAGGACACCCAAAAACAGTTGGGTATACCTCCTGTCTCAGATCCGAAAGCAATAGGGATTGTTTCTAGAATCGGGTCCTTTCTCGAGGAAAAGTTTCTCTCGAAAGAATTGAGTGGGAGGATGGTGGAGACTTGATGAGGTTATGGAACCGTCACTTCAACTAGTGTGTAGTAGGGCACAGGAGTTGTTCCTATGGCACCTACACCAATTGAAGTGGAAGCTTATGATAGTGATCATGAGACTTCGGATCAAGTCACTCCCAAACCTCGTAGGACGACAAGGATGCGTACTGCTTCAGAGTGGTAGGTAATCCTGTCTTGGAAGTCATGTTGCTAGACAACAATGAACCTACGAGCTATGGAGAAGCGATGGTGGGCCCGGATTCCGATGAATGGCTCGAGGCCATAAAATCCGAGAGAGGATCCATGTATGAAAACAAAGTGTAGACTTTGGCAGAACGGCTCGATGGTCGTGAGGCTGTTGAGTACAGATGGATTTTAAAAGGAAGACGGACAATGATGGTAAACTTCACCATTAAGAAAGCTCGACTTGTCATTAAGATGTTTCCCGACAAGTTCAAGGAGTTGACTACAATGAGACTTTCTCACTCGTAGCGATGCTAAGAGTCTGTTGAAATTAGCAGGTACTACATTATTTATGAAATCTTGCAGATAGGATGTCAAAAAACATTGTTTCCTCGACGATTTTCTTGAGGAAAGGTTGTATGTGATACAGCCAGAAGATTTTTGTCAATCCTGAAAGATGCTAACAAGTATGCAAAGCTCCAGCAATCCTTCTAAGGACTGGAGTAAGCATCTCGGAGTTGGAATGTACGCTTTGATGAGATGATCAAAGATTTGGGTTTATACAAAGTTTATGAGAAACTTGTATTTCTAAAGAAGTGAGTGGGAGCACTATAGAATTTCTGATGAGTATATGTTGTTGACATATTGTTCATCAGAAATGATGTAGAATTTCTGGAAAGCATATAGGGTTATTTGAAAAGTGTTTTTCAATGGAAAACCTGGATTAAGCTGCTTGAACATTGAGCATCAAGATCTATAAGGATAGATCAAAATCGCTTAATAGTACTTTCAAACGAACACATACCATGACAAGATTTTGAAGGAGTTCAAAATAGATCAGCAAAGAAGGAGTTCTCGGCTGTGTTACAAGGTGTGAGTATTGAGCAAGACTCAAGACATGACCACGGCAGAATAGAAAGAAAGGACGAAGGTCGTCCCCTATGCTTTAGTCGTAGGCTCTAAAGTATGCTATGTTGTGTACCGCACCTGAAGTGTGCCAAACCATGAGTCAGTCAAGGGGTACAAGTGTGATCTAGAAATGGATCACAGGACAACGGTCAAAGTTATCCTTAGTAACTAGTGGACTAAGGAATTTTCTCGATTATGGAGGTGGTAAAAGAGTTCGTCGTAAAGGGTTACGCCGATGCAAGCTTTGACACTAATCCAGATTATTCTGAGTAGTAAACTGGATTCGTCTAGTAGAATAGTTATTTGGAATAGCACCAAATAGAGCGTGGTAACTGCATCTAGGAGATGACATAGATATTTGTAAAGCACACACGGATCTGAAAGGTTCAGACCCGTTGACTATAACATCTCTCACAAGCATAACATGATCAAACCCAGAACTCTGTGAGTGTTAATCACATGGCGATGTGAACTAGATTATTGACTCTAGTGCAAGTGGGAGACTGTTGGAAATATGCCCTAGAGGCAATAATAAATTGATTATTATTATATTTCCTTGTTCATGATAATCGTTTATTATCCATGCTAGAATTGTATTGATAGGAAACTCAGATACATGTGGATACATAGACAACACCATGTCCCTAGTAAGCCTCTAATTGACTAGCTCGTTGATCAATAGATGGTTACGGTTTCCTGACCATGGACATTGGATGTCGTTGATAACGAGATCACATCATTAGGAGAATGATGTGATGGACAAGACCCAATCCTAAGCCTAGCACAAGATCATGTAGTTCGTATGCTAAAGCTTTTCTAATGTCAAGTATCGTTTCCTTAGACCATGAGATTGTGCAACTCCCGGATACCGTAGGAGTGCTTTGGGTGTGCCAAACGTCACAACGTAACTGGGTGGCTATAAAGGTACACTACAGGTATCTCCGAAAGTGTCTGTTGGGTTGGCACGAATCGAGACTGGGATTTGTCACTCCGTGTGACGGAGAGGTATCTCTGGGCCCACTCGGTAGGACATCATCATAATGTGCACAATGTGATCAAGGAGTTGATCACGGGATGATGTGTTGCGGAACGAGTAAAAGAGACTTGCCAGTAACGAGATTGAACAAGGTATCGGGATACCGACGATCGAATCTCGGGCAAGTATCATACCGATAGACAAAGGGAATTGTATACGGGATTGATTAAGTCCTTGACATCATGGTTCATCCGATGAGATCATCGTGGAACATGTGGGAGCCAACATGGGTATCCAGATCCCGTTGTTGGCTATTGACCGGAGAACGTCACGGTCATGTCTGCATGTCTCCCGAATCCGTAGGGTCTACACACTTAAGGTTCGATGACGCTAGGGTTATAAAGGAAGCTTGTATGTGGTTACCGAATGTTGTTCGGAGTCCCGGATGAGATCCCGGACGTCACGAGGAGTTCCGGAATGGTCCGGAGGTAAAGATTTATATATAGGAAGTATGGTTTTGGCCACCGGAAGAGTTCTGGGCATCACCGATAGTGTACCGGGACCACCGGAGGTGTCCGGGGGTCCACCAAGTGGGGCCACCAGCCCCAGAAGGTTGCGTGGGCCAAGTGTGGGAGGGGACCAGCCCCAGGTGGGCTGGTGCGCCCCCCCACCAAGGCCCAAGGCGCCTCCTAGAGGGGAAGGGGGCAAACCCTAGGGCAGATGGGCCCTAAGGCCCACCCCTGGTGCGCCTCCCCCTCTCCCCCCCTTGGCCGCCACCCTAGATGGGTTTGGGGCAGCCGCACCCCTTGGGGTGGAAACCCTAAAGGGGGCGCACCCCCTTCCCTCTCCCCTATATATACTTGAGGGTTTTGGGGCTGCCAACAAACGAGTTCCTCTCCTGTTAATGGCGCAGCCCTGCATCTCTCCTTCCTCCTCTCCCGCGGTGCTTGGCAAAGCCCTGCAGGATTGCCACGGTCCTCCACCACCACCACGCCGTTGTGCTGCTACTGGACGGAGTCTTCCTCAACCTCTCCCTCTCTCCTTGCTGGATCAAGGCATGGGAGACGTCACCGGGCTGTACGTGTGTTGAACGCGGAGGTGCCGTCCGTTCGGCACTAGGATCATCGGTGATTTGGATCACGACGAGTACGACTCCATCAACCCCGTTCACTTGAACGCTTCCGCTTAGCGATCTACAAGGGTATGTAGATGCACTCTTCTTCCCCTCGTTGCTGGTTTCTCCATAGATAGATCTTGGTGACACGTAGGAAAATTTTGAATTTATGCTACGTTCCCCAACATCTTCTACATGATGACTGTGTACAGCATCACCGTCGTGATCATGTCCTAGAGATTCTTCGTCTTCTCGCCCGCCCGAGCCGCGCTGGTTGTCTTGCTGCCCTTCCTCATTTCTTGCCCGGCCCCCATGGACGACTTCATAGTCATCTTCATCACCTTGCCACCGATAGCCATCCATGAAACCACGCAAGAGCAGGTGGTCCCGCACCTGCCCAAAATCCGGGTCCGCAATTAGGCTCTTCAGCTTGCATCTTCGACACGGACATCTTATCTCCGTCTCGTTCTTTTGAAGCATCTCGGCCTTCGCGGAGCTCAAAAACCTATTCACGATGCCTTCGGTCATCGTGCGGACCATGGTCGCCTGCGGGGTAGAGCAAAACGATATTTTAGAACCAAGAAAAAAATTGGCATGACTTTCCCTAAAAATAGGACAAAAAAGAATGCATAGTGCCAAAATTCTCGCCGAAACGGAAATGAATCAACATTCCGGCAAAATATTGGCAACTATCCCATTTCAAATACCGGTACCTGCAAACACAAACATATATGCAACACCACAAACATACATAGATCTAGCTAGGCCACAAAAAGTGCATGTGCAAGTTGTTGGAGCGAGCTAGGGAGAAAAAAGTAGATCTACAACATGAAGATACCTTTCCCCTTACTTACCTATCAAAAAAGGTAATTTCACCACTTAATTTTGATGAATCTATGGTGCAAATGAGGTGAGGAGGAGGAGGCAGCCGACAAGCTTGGAGAAGGAGGTGGAGGGAATGAAGTGGGGAAAGTGAGTGTGTAGGTGTGGTTGTCCAAAATATCTAGCTGGTCCCAGGTTACTAATGGCGCACCATCTGACCGTGCGCCATTAGTAACCCAACATACTAATGGCGCACCACCTGGCCGTGCGCCATTAGTAGTTTTGCAAAAAAGTTAATATATATATATATATATATATATATATATATATATATATACTAATGGCGCACCGTGGCATAGTGCGCCATTACTAGTTTAAACTAGTAATGGCGCATTATGCCATGGTGCGCCATTAGTAGTTTTGCAAAAAATAGAATAAAAAAATACATTAGCGGCGCACTCTGTGGCTGGTGCGCCGTTACTAGTTATAACTACTAATGGCGCACTTCGCCCGGATGCGCTATTAGTATGTTTGGAAAAATTAAAAAAAATTGTTACTAGTGGCGCACCTTTTGCCTGGTGCGCCATTAGTGTCTTCCACACTAATGGTGCATCACCCGATGGTGCGCCATTAGTATATAGTAGTGGCGCACCACTTCTCTGGTGTGCCATTAGTGTCAATTTCATCTATAACCCTTTTCCTAGTAGTGCTCGCCGGCCACCACCCACCAGCCACGCCGGCGCCGTCGCTTGCCGTGGCCTCGCCCGCCATCTGAATCGCCCGGGTCTGCCCCCTCGCGCATGTGCCCGCAACCGCTACACCCGCGTGCCCGCTAGCCCCTGTGCCACTTACACGTGGGGCCCAACCCCTAAAAACGAAAATAAAAGGGTTAAAAAAGAATTAAATAATAATAATTAAAAGTAATTAATTAATTAATTGACTTAATTAATCCTGTTAAATAACCTAATTAACTTATTAACTAATTAAATTGTTAATTAGTGTTAGTCAATGACAACGGGGACCCACGTGCTAGTTTGACCAGTCAAACAGACAGCTGACTGATGACATCTTGCTGATGTCATGCTGGCACAGTAACGGCTTTTATCTTTTAAATTAATTCTGTTAATTCCGAAAATGAATTAAAACTTTGGAAATTAATATAAATTAATCCATAGCTCGGATCGAAAAACTTTGTACATGAAAGTTGCTCAGAACGACGAGACGAATGTGACCACGCGGTCCGTTCGCCCGCCACACGTCCCTAGCATAGCGAACATGCAAACTTTCCCCTTCGGTTCATCTGTCTGACAGACGTCCGGAACCGGGAAAACTTTCCCGGATGTTTCCCCCTTCGCCAGTATCGCCTAACGCTACGTTAGATCACCTTCTAGCCCCGCTTATTGTCTTGTTATGCATATGTTTGTGTGTATTTACTGTTTCTTCCCCCTCTTCTATCTGGTAGACCCCGAGACCACTGCCGATGCCGCTACGATCGACTACGTTGACGCCGACCCTCCTTCTTGTCTGAGCAACCAGGCAAGCCCCCCCTTTGATCATCCCGATATCGCCCATTCCATTCTCTCATGTTTGCATTAGATTTTGCTACTGTTACTGATTGCTCCTATTCTGATGCATAGCCTACTTTTGTACCTGCTGTTGTACCTTACGTGCGTATCCTAAACTGCTTAGTATAGGTTGGTTAGTGATCCATCAGTGACCTCCACTTGTCCTTGCTGCCCCTACTTCATCATCGACGACTCGATCTACGTGATCGACGACCAGAGCCCGGCACCGCACATCACATCACGCCCCTTTAGTTGTTCGACTCTGCAGAGCTACTATCGAGTGCCGAGGGTGATCCCTCATAACGCACTCCTGATGATAATTCTGTAGTGTAGCTATTCGGTGGTGGTCATCGAGGGTGATTTCCTCCTTCACCATTCCCGATACGGCTCTGTCATGCAACCCCTCAAGTGCGAACCTCGAGGGTGGTTCCTCTTACGTTCACCTTGATGATTACATTGAGTGGAATCCTCCGAGGGTGATTCCTTGGGTTTTCCCCTTGATGTTTGGACACACGGTTACCTTGACATTACTTGAGACCTTTGGGAAAGTCGGGCGGGCCCGGAG
This sequence comes from Aegilops umbellulata, assembly GCA_032464435.1. Lineage (NCBI taxonomy): Eukaryota > Viridiplantae > Streptophyta > Magnoliopsida > Poales > Poaceae > Aegilops > Aegilops umbellulata. The sequence continues at coordinate 254,137,317 of CP136056.1, forward strand.
AGCACCCGCAAGATGGTTACGAGGCACGACCGGGAAGTCAGGCAGCCCTTGAGTGGGCTGGGCTTGCCCTTGCCGTATTTCCTCGAGACGGGGTGACGGGGTCACATTATCGTGAGTCTCTGCTCATCTCCGCGAGCTAATAATACACTATGGTTTGGGTATTTGTTCTGAATTGGCCTTTGGCCTTTACGCACCAACCACCACGCGAGAATAGTTATGGGCCTCGACGTCGCAGTATCAGCCGAAGCTTTGTCAGACGTCCAGTTCAGCATTGCGGCACGTCCTGGTCGGTGCCCCAGTGGAGGTGGCCTGTATCGCCCTGCGCGCAACGATCCGGAGCGCAACGGGCGATGGGCCCAGACCCTGGAGTGCTTAGGATGTAGACCGGCGGGGACCTCTCTGCTGAGCCTAGGTAGGGCTACGATGTGTTGATCTTCCGAGGCCGGGCATTGACCCCAGAAAGGTGTGTCCGGCCAGAGTGATCGAGCGTGTTGGAAAACATGGTGCACCCCTGCAGGGAAGATACATATTCGAATACCGTGTCCACGGTAATGGACGTTCAGACTTATATCTTGATCTAATACAACTAGAAATGGATACTTAAGATATGTGGCTCCGGGATTGCTTTCTCGTAGGGAGTCGAGGAAGGATCTCTGGGCGTTGTTGCTACAACATGCTTGTTAATTAAACTGCTATTCTTTACTCTTCTACATGCTGCAAGATGCTTGGAGCTGCTTGAAGATGCTAGTCTTCGATAGGCCAGGCCTTCCCCTCTATTCCGGCATTCTGCAGTTCAGTCCACAGATACAGCCCTTCCATTTGATACCAATGCATACTTAGTATAGATCTGATGCTTGCGAGTACTTTGGATGAGTACTCACGGTTGCTTTGCTCCCCCCTTTTCCCCTTCCTTCTCCTTTCCGGTTGATGCAACCAGATGGTGGCTCCCAGGAGTTAGATGCCACCCCCGTCGTCTATGACTACTACCCCGAGGGTGCCTACTACTACGTGGAGCCCGCCGACGACCAGGAGTAGTTAGGAGGTCCCAGGCAGGAGGCCTTGCCTCTTTGATCGTTGATGTTTGTGCTAGCCTTCTTAAGGCAAAACTTGTTTAACTTATGTCTGTACTCAGATATTGTTGCTTCCACTGACTCGCTTATGTGTCGAGCTATGTATTCGAGCCCTCGAGGCCCCTGGCTTGTAATATGAAGCTTGTATTATTTCTATTTGTGTCTAGAGTTGTGTTGTGATATCTTCCCGTGAGTCCCTGATCTTGATCGTACACATTTGCGTGTATGATTAGTGTACAGTCGAGTCGGGGGCGTCACACTGAGGGAGTCCTGGGTTAGGGGGTATCCGGACAGCCGGACTATATCCTTTGGCCGGACTGTTGGACTATGAAGATACAAGATTGAAGACTTCGTCCCGTGTCCGGATGAGATTCTCCTTGACGTAGAAAGCAAGCTTGGCAATACGGATATGTAGATCTCCTTCCTTGTAACCGACTCTGTGTAACCCTAGCCCCCTCCGATGTCTATATAAACCGGAGGGTTTAGTCCGTAGGACAATAACAATCATACCATAGGCTAGCTTCTAGGGTTTAGCCTCTACGATCTCGTGGTAGATCAACTCTTGTCATACTCATATCATCAAGATCAATCAAGCAGGAAGTAGGGTATTACCTCCATCGAGAGGGCCCGAACCTGGGTAAACATCATGTCCCCTGCCTCCTGTTACCATCCGCTTTAGACGCACAGTTCGGGACCCCCTACCCGAGATCCGTCGGTTTTGACACCGACACATGGCCTCAGTCTCCAAGATCCTTGCATCGCATCCTGGGCTAACCAGACGCCTTGACATCCGCATGTTCAATACCAACTGTAAGGTCCAAGCCAAGTTCGATGAGTGGTTTTTATCCCCCACCCTAGATCAACTCGAGGAGCTCAGGTTTGAAGGTGGAAAATGTCGCTCTCTGCCGCCATTAGGACTCCACCTCGTGCTAACGCTGCGCCGCACCAGGTTCAGTTCCTGCTATTTTCCCCAGATTAATGTCGCGCCCGGTCTTCTTCTCTCTCAACTCAAGCAGCTTGACCTCTTCGACATTGGCATCTCGAAGGAGGCTATGGAGCACCTGCTCCGTGTCTGTACGATGCTCGAGTACCTTTGTTTTCAACAGATCCATGGGTTCATTAGCCTCCACATCGCCTCGACGAATCTCTGATGGATTTATGTGTCTTGCTAGCCCCACAACAAGACATTACTTGGGAAGAGATCAATTGAGCTGTTTCACGATATGGTCATTGAGAATACTCCTTTCCTTGAGAGATTGCCTGTATATGATCTAGAAGGTCCAGCAAAAATCAGGGTCATTGACGCACTGAAATTGACAACGTTGGCCTACTCGTCTACCAAATTATCCGAACTTGTTATTGCATCCGTAATCGTTCAGGTACAACACTCTTCTTCTTCTTCTTCAAATTCATATTTTTTTGATGTATGTTTGACTGTCGTCCAGAAAATGATTCCCACAAGCTTGACCCAGTCTGTGCGCACAGTGAAGATCTTGACAATAAAATCTATCGGTCCCAATCTGGATCAAGTTGTTGTATTCCTTAGATGCTTTCCGTGCATGGAGAAGTTACTCCGAGGTGAAACTTCTTTCCTATTAAATGTGAAGCGCTAAATAGGATCCGGAGAGCAACTAGTTGAGGAACGCTCCTTCAGGAGTCTTCCCAACGATCACATGGGGTGGGCTGAGAGCGCGCCACTTGGTGCGCTCTAAGTGCTCCCTTTGGATTTTGTTTTTCTATTTTCCGTACGCATTTTCAGCTTTTTAGATGGTTCTTTTCGACTTTGCTATTTTCACCGGTCTTTCTTACTTTTCGACAAAAAAAGAAGAAAATTCATATTTTTTTCTTTCGTGAGAGGCATGATTTTTCTTCCGCGAGAAGCACATATTTGCTTCCGCGAAAGGCACGGCTGTGCTGCTCGGAAACGAAAAAAACGCATTCTCTCTTTTTTTCTTTCGTGAGAGGCACGATTTTGCTTCCGTGACGTGCCTCTCGAAAACTGAAAAAACGCGTTTTCTCTTTTTTCTTCTTTCGTAAGAGGCAGGATTTTGCTTCCGCGAGAGGCACAACCATGCCTCTCGGAAACGGAAAAAACGCGTTCTATCTTTTTTTTCTTCCGTGAGAGACACAGTTTTGCTTCCGCGAGAGTTTTTTGTTTTTTTTGTTTCGTGAAAGGTACGATTTTAATTCTGCGAGCTCGAAAACGGATTTTTTTTTGTGAGAGACATGATTTTGCTTCCGCGAGAGGTACGGTCGTGCCTCTCGGAAACGGCTTTCATAAAGGGAAAACAAAACGTGCTCCTGGTTCAGTTTTTTCATCCGTTTTTTTTGGAAAAAATGTTCGTCAAAACCTATCAACATTGGATCTAATTTTAAAGATCTCGACACGTGAAATCTAACGGTAAAAACGGTTCGAGATTTGGACACATGATTTTATAGATAAAACGTTTTAAATAAACGAATTTACGAAAAAAATGAAAACTCATAGGTTGCGACAAGTGGCTCGCAACCTGGAGAGGTTGGAGTAATCTTTGGAAGGAGTACTCTTTGATTAGTGATTTCACTCAAATCATTAGGACTAAGGCTAGTCATAGTGGGAGTAATTTAGGTAGTAACATAGCGCACCTCGAGAATTTTTTGCTTATGTGGCAAGTAATAAATGAGAAGTAGTAACATAATATGTTACTGTAACATAGCGCTTTCCAAGACAACATGAGTCTACAAGCTATTAAATGAGACTACATATGACACTAGTACTATGTTACTTTGCACTATAAAGGTAGTAACTTAGACTAGTGTCATGCATATGACACTAGTCTAAGTTACTCCCCACTATGACCAGCCTAAAAGGAGCAGGTGCTAAATCCACACTTCGGTGCTAATTTTGGACCATATCCTGGTGCTCAAATTCCCAATTGGCATGTACTATCATCGATCCCATAACCCATGAAAGCCCAGAGCCCATATCCTGGCCGTTGATCGGTCTCACGGCCAGTGTGCAGCCGCCACGTCACCGCGCCCAATCCCCGGAACGGCCGCAAAGGTAAGGGTGAGTGGCGCGAGCACGAGGATGCACGGACAGGCGAGAGGGAGGGAGAGAGCGCGCGGATTCCGGTTGCTCGCTGTTTGATGCGCTGCGGGCGCGGCTGCAGCTTCCTCCGTCCAGGCGTCCACCCGATGCCGCTCCTCGCCACCCCACCCTATATAACGCCGCGCACGTCAGCGGCCACCGCGGGCCCCGCCACTGCCACCTCTTCCGGTACCTGCCCCCTCCGGGTCCGCCTCCGCGCACCAGGGAGATCCGCCGCCTCCTCCTCCTCCCGGCTCCCTCGCGCCATGGCCGCCACCGGAGCCGATGCCGCCGCCGCTCCCCCGTCCCTGCTCGTCTTTTCAGGTGACTCTCTGCTTCTCACGAGCGATGCTGCCAGTGGCGCGTGCGCGCGGCGTAATCGGTGGGGGTACGCGGTCGTTTTCAGCGCGCGTTGGCGTGTGGCACTTGGCGACACGCGTGAATTGGTTGGGATTCGACGGGCTAGGACAACCGCCATTTCCAGGTCGCCGTGCCACCGGTGTGCCGTGTGCCTATGATGAATAGGTGCAAATCCGCGAGCGAACCTGTTTGCAATTGGCTGAGCCCCCCGTGACTGTACGAGTGTACTCACATTTGGAGATTTGGGGGGGATTGTCATGTCTGATATTTCAATATTTGTATGCACTACTACTTTGGACATGGATACCTCACTACTGTTTGCGGGGAGAGTCGGGGGGCTAGCAAAGTTGTCTCTCAACATACAGTGTTCGATGGACATTATTTGACAGTTACGACATGGATACACATAGACAGAAAAGTGTTTTGTGTTAATAGTTGTATTCGAGAAAACATGTCCAAATAGTCCTATTGGGTGTCTTCTATCAATCAGAGGAATTTCAGTAACATACTGACATTTCACTTTTTAAAACAGCACTTGGCAATGGTAGCCTCCATATGTTCTAAGCTGCCTGTTTCGGTTCTTTTCTAGCTGGCTCTCATCTCATCTTACAGGATGAGGACCTAAACTTATATGTATTATTGTTATAACCTTTTTGGTTTGATCCAGGTGGAACAGCATTTAATGGCGTCGTAGAAGAGTTGAAGAAAGTGACTACCCGGGTTGCGCATGTCCTACCAGTTTCTGATGATGGTGGAAGCACAGCTGAGATTGTTCGTGTGCTTGGTAATTCCAAATTTCCTACATCATCATCCGTTCGCTTCTATAACCTGAAATAATATATTTAAACATAACAATCACAGTCCAATCTTTTCTGATGTTGAACGTTAGCCTTCATGTCTTAGGTGGACCTGCTGTGGGTGACATAAGATCAAGATGCTTGAGACTGTCCGATGAAAGCACTTTGGAAGCACTCTCCGTCCGGAGATTGCTTGGGCACCGTTTGCCTCTTGATCCTTCGGAAGCAAAGCTGGAGTGGTAGCAACCCTCCAGTGCTGATCAAAATATGCCTTTTTTCATACTTCCTTACTGGATAATTAGCTATAGTTATTGTCCTGCTCTGTGTGACTAAGTGATGCTAAATTGTTGATTCGATAGGTACCATATTGTGGAAGGAGAACACTCTTTATGGGATGGTGTCTCTCGTCCCTACAGGGAAACAATCCGTGCATTTTTGGTCTACTTCCATAATGAGGTGTGCTCCTCTATAGTATATTTATGAAGCATATCGTTTTTGTGAAAAAAACATTTTTTTCGTAAGGCTAGTGACTGCAATGTATTCCTGTTGTATTTGTGACATTAATTCTTCTCCGCAGATCCTTCGGCGACCAGTTGAAACATTTTGCTTCACCAATGGCAGGTGATTCTTCTAAGGTGAAATTTTGCAGTAAATCATTATTCTTGGCATTGTGCTTCCACGTGAAACTGCTGTTTGCCTCTTACAACTGATGTATATATATTTAATGGTATGATGCACATAAACGTAACCTAATGTTGCTTGTGACCTTACATTTTACTAGTGGATTGGGAGCATCATTTGACTGCTGTTTCTCCCAGCTTGCCTAATTATTTCCCTGACTGCCGTTTCATATATTTTTGCAGCATTGGGAATTTCTTTTTTGCTGGCGCACGCATATTCTTCCAGTCTTTGGATGCTGCGATCTTTTTGTTTTCACGTGTGTCACAAATCCCTGCGGAAAGTCTTGTGCTTCCAGTAATATCCACAAATGACAGGCTTACTCTGGGGTGTGAATTATGGGTAATCTACCAAAGTTTTCATCCACACAATACAAGTTGTTACTTGCCTTCATGCTGGTGACAATTTATCTGCGCCCCTTCAATTTTATTTTTAAAATAAAGTCATTGTTGCATGTGGAAACTGGCGGATTGTTTTCATTTTCAACATCACTCCTGTGAATAGAACATCCAGTGATACTAAACAATAAGTGTTTTTCGAGAAAATGCAAAAGAGTTTGCGTTTCATTTCATTGAACAGGAAGAGAACAGCAGTACAGGTACTACCTCCCAGGAGGAGGGACACACGCACACACACCATCGTCCTCACCAAACAAGCAGGTGAGGAGGTGCTACCAACTACAGACCGCAACGACGAAAGGTCTTACCTTGTCCAACCATGAATGGCGAGGCAGCTAGACTCAGCCTCAGGGCCGCGTCACAGCCGTTGCCAGGCGCCTCCGAAGAAGACCGCATCTCCAGGTCTGTCCGGGCCAACGTACCTTCCACCCATATGTGCCTAGGAGACGGCAGGTGGATGGCAGGACCCAGCCAGAAGTAGCGAAGCCATCGTCTTGGACATGCCGGCGCCGGCGTACATTGCGCCCCGGGCGCCCACGCTCCATGTTGCAGCCCTCATCACAGCATCGCATTACCAGCAAGCCTCGCCGGAAAGACCGGGGAGGCCACCATCTCCAGCTGCTGCATCGAGGATTCCAAGTGCGACCCAAGCAGCACCTTCAAGAAGGGAACGGTGCTGAGACGCGGCCGCTGCCTTGTCCAGTGAATGGGACCAAGGATTTTCCCCGGTGCTCGGGGAGAGGGTCCAGTCCGGGCCATGACAGCGCCTCCATGGAGGTAACGGCACCCTCAGGTGTCGCTGTTGCCAGCGCAGGCCATCGCCGCGCAGGGATCTCGCCCTGGCCAAGACCAGAACCCCAAATACCGCCGAAGCAGAGCAGACAGGAGACGGGGAAGCAGATCGCCGGAGAGGACCACCAGCACCGAGAGGGAAATCACGTATCGTCACCGTCGATGTAGGGAAGCACTGGCCAGCGCAGTGCAGCAGCCGCTGGATGGCTGCCAAACATGGCCAGCCATCGCAGGGGGACGTGTTGAGCAGGGCTAGTGGCGCCGTCGCGGGGACCTGCCACCTGCACCTTGCCGCCGCCGCACCGGCCCGCAGCCTCCGCCACACGATCCGCCAGGGCACAACCAAGCAGCCGCAGCCGCGTGCCCGTGCCCGTGCCCCCAAAGGGTCGCGCGGCGCCACCCGCGTGCTCGCCACGCCAGGTCTAGAGGCCCGGCCCTCTGGATCTGGGGCCGCCGTCGCAAAACCCTAGGCCCGGAGAAGCACAGCTCCGTCCGCCTCGTCGAGCCCCACGCTCGAGTGGGGAGGCCGCCTGGGAGCGAAGTCCCGCCGCCGGATTTGCCAGGGCTTTGCCCGGCGGGGAGCACCGGCAGGGGGAGGAGGAGGGGAGGGAGCGCTCGAGGGTTTCAGCTTCAACTCGAGGGTTCCTAAACAATAACTGTTATCTTACTTCTTTTATTAATATGGAACATTCCTTCTTTTATTAATATGGAACATTCCTTCTGAACATTTTCGTATTTTCAGGATGGAACTATTATCCGAGGCCAAAATGAAATATCACATCCAAGCAGTGGCCGTAGAGAAGTTGTTGACAAGGTACTCTAAATACTAAATAGTATGGTATTTTCAGGCTTTGGTGCTGTATCGTTAGTAGCCAAACACGGCCCAATTTCTGTGCACTCTTCCATGTATTTGCGGAATCTTTTTTATCTCAAGAGACAGACGTGCATCATCTCAACCTTTTTTTCCCCTCATATTTTTTCACCATAGCATTGAAGTTCCTCGTGGCCACTGTCCCTTCACACTAAATTATGAAGAAGTTAGTATCTATTGTGAATTTCTGTTGCAATAACAACGTTTACTGTCTGAACTTAACAGTTTCATGTTTTATTCATACCTAACTTAAGTTCCGTGGAGGTATTAAGTAGACATCTTGTTCAAGTTCTGTGGAGGGGTACCAAGTGTATATTAGACATCCTGTTCATTAGGACAAATGGAAGTATACAGTGAATACACTTACTTTCTCTGTCCAAATACTGTCATTTTACCAGTACCTTTTTCAAGTTCTCCACCTAATAAAGTGTGTAATGGCGTGTGACATTCTGAAGCTGATTTTCCATGGTAATAAATTCTCGGAATGACAACTGCAATTGGTCCACTGGAAACATCATCCACAAAGTTCAGTCTGTTCAACTACAGCTCACCCCCACAGCCAATGGCGGAGCTACGTGAAGATCAGGGGGGGCCGTGGCCCCCCCAGCCCAAACGATTTTCTTTTATTAGGTAGTAAGTAAGTGGCCCCTGCAGCTTGTTGGAAATAGGAATTAGGCCCATCTTCAGCATGCACTACACGCATAAACCCACCTTCATGCATCGACGCACGCACACTGCTTGGCTGCTCCTCATCTCCTGTGTTGTGATGTGCTCTATCTCACCCAGAACAGCTTAATGGCCAGCACCAACCACGAGCCCTCGACGTTGTCTGGCTGTCATCGAAGAGAAGGCGAGATCAGTAGGAGCTATGCTTCTGGGCCGTCTGGCCGCCACGACGACCCGGCGCCAAGGTGGGGGGGTCAACTTGAATTCCAGCCGGCAGGCCGCTCCGTCATTGGCGGCCGGCACGCCCCACAGAATTTGGCTCTAAATTCAGTGACAATGTGACATTGAGTCGTTGCATGTATACATTGATTTGGTCCCTGTACAATACGAGTCAACTGAGGATTTTCTTGTTGTTCTCCTGCATGATTCGGCCATCTAATCGGGGATCTTTTTATTATTGGCAATAAGGATTTCTAGTTTGTTGGCTGTAGCGGTTAACAGTAGTGGTCAAAAAATTGCATGAAGGATACACGCTCTAGTTTGTTGTAGTGGTTATTTTTTTGTCTTTCGCCCCCAGACATTTTGGTGTAGCTCCGCCACTGCCCACAGCCAGCACAGCCTAAACAAAAAGGTGAAAGTGGAAAAAAGGAAGCACCTAAAATAGTAGAATGTGTATATTCACTCGCGTAAAGGAGGGTTGTGATAGGCTTGGCGAGCCATCGTAAAAACTCAGCCACTCTTGTGGAGATGAAACCCAAAAGATTTTCGTTGGGGCGTAACCCTCTCAGCGACGCGCCACATACCATGAGTTGGTCACGAGATCTTATGGGTTTCACCTCTAGCCTACCCCAACTTGTTTGGGACTAGAGGTTGTTGGTGGTAAAAGAAAAGGATTCAAGTATTTTAAGTTAAGGCTCCAAACTGTCACGGTGATGTTGAGTGCTACTTTTTACTACAGTTTCTTGCAAATGTCATGGTTTTGTCCCATTCAAGTGATATTCGTGTTCTGCGTTTCCTCCTTTTATCTGTACGTAATTGCTGGTTTCTCATATGCTTGCTAATATCTTAAATTTTTATTTTCTTGTTTTTCTCTTTTGGAAAGGACTGTAATTCATGCAGCGCACTTCCTTCAAGCATCAAGCGCGTCTTTTACATGTCAAGTGAAGGTTGCAACCTATTGCATGAGGTTAGTACTTAGTGCATCAAATTTATCCTGACTAGTTAGACCCTATGAAGCACCGATACGGCATCACAGATACGGCGATATGGGTACGGGGACATGGGATACAGCAATTTCAAGAAACAGCAATACGTTGAGTATATATAGATATTTAATAAAATGCCATGCAGTAAAAACAGAATAATTGGATGTGTGAGATGAGATAGAAACTACTATCCCATTTATTCCCTTCATGCCTCTTTTCACTGCCTAGCAGCAACATCAGCAGGCGAGCAGCATGCAAGAACATCATGAGCACAACAGCCCAGCACCGGTGCACCCAACGGCCAGCATACGCAAGTACACAACACACGCACACACGGGGTAGCAAGCACGAGCGCACGCGGCAACAAGTACACACACATCAAGCACGCAGCACAGCACCAGCAAGTGCGGGAGGACCGGACACCGGAGAAAGCAGGGATTGGGAAGGAGACCGTGCTGGCCACGGACGGCGGCAGCGGAAAAGACTCCAGGCGGTGGTGAGGCGAGTCCACGGGGCGGCGATGAAGGTCCATGGGGCAGCAAGCGATTCCAGCTACCGCTTGGGCTGCTCTCATTTCATCCCCGTGTGTCGATGGCGTACCAGCGGCCGTATCGGCATTTTTCTTTTCTTTTTAATTCAAGAAAACCGATACTCAAGGGATGCCCGTATCACAGGCGTATCATGTGTATCCTGTATCGGCATATCGGCCAGGTTGTGCACGCGGATACGCCAAGTCTGGCCGCGTCGGTGCTTCAGAGGGTAGACCTGCCTCTTCCTTGCAGTCTATTCACAGCAAGTGAATGGTGGTAAACTCTAGTCATCTTATTTAATAAATATCACAACCTCCTAGAATAAATTGTCCAACAGGTCAACTTAATCTAATGAAATTTTATTTTATATTTTAAATGATGATGATATACTGTGACATATATATCTGTTGCTTATGCTTACCCAGTTAATCACGCTATGCTATGTAAGGTTGAAAGTACAGCAATGTGAGCATCACACCATTGAGTAATGCTTTTCCAGTGATGCACTAATATATCCTTCACAAATAACAGCTGCACTCTGTCTGCTCAGTAAGGTCATCTAAAAGTAAAGACATAATATTGTTGCAAAATTGCAAAAGAATGAGCTTGACATTTCCCCCCTCATATTTTTAAGAAAGAAGAGCCTTTGTGTATTAATATGTGTCAGTATTTAATAAACATCATGGACTTAGATGGTGTATAATTGCTCATAATCATGTAAAATTGGTATGCTACCATGACCTCTAAAATTTATATTTATTATCTACATTTTTTTTACGGAAATGCTAAAAAACTGACATCAGCTTTTTAGGCATGGCAAATCGAATGTTTTTCATGGCAATTTATATTGGCGTGAGGACGTCAAATTTAGTTTGCGAGCACGGCAATTTCCTGGCAAAAAAATGAACTGAGGCGGATTTTCCATGCTCGCCAACTAAACCTGCCATCCTCGGCGAACATAATGTGTCATGAAAATCGTTTGCCATGCTTAAAAATCTGACGCTCGCTGGATTTTCAGGTCCTTTTTTTAGCTGCTAACTGGTGATACCTTACTTCGTAGGTGTTTCCTGAAGCTAACCATACAGTTTTGGAGCAGCTAAGTAAGGTGGATTGCATTGTATATGCGATGGGGTCGCTATTTACATCAGTTTGTCCATCACTGGTAACCAGTCTGCTTTTGGTGTTACTTTGCAATTACAATTAATTCTCTCTTGAAAACACAAAAACTTTGTGTCTCAGTTCATTGATAGAAGTAAATAGTTTTGGATTAGAAGCCTAAGACTGCTTAGGTCGGCAACAAGTCCAATAGGCTGGAAGCACGGCCCGCCACCCATACCTGCTGCTGTACTGTACCATTTACAAGTACAATATTTATTTAGAAATTTTCAGCATGTTATCAGATGTCTTTATTCTATACTTCTGACGACTTCTACATGTTAGTAGTGGTTTGACCTGTGTTTGACCATGTACTATCCGTTAAGGCGCACAATTAATTGAGCAGGCTTGGCTTTGAGCCTTTTACTATTCCTTATTATATTTTTGGCTTCAACTCGTGTTCTGATATGAAAAACATATGCAGGTACTGCGTGGCATTGGTGAGACTATAGCATCAAGGTCCATTCCCAAGGTAACAATACTAAGTCACTTGTCAGATTACGTTGTTTTATGTGCTTAATTGCAGTATTATGTTGGTCCCTTTTGTCTTTGTTTCATTGTTCTATCTCCTTATCCACTCTGTTACCAAAACCTGATTAACACTTTGCCACTTGGTAAGATAGGGCTAGTGATAAGGGACGGGTTTGATATTGACCTTAGGGTGACAATTAGATGGTTGATTAATCCACTGTTGAGTTTAGGGAGAGACGTACCCGTGGTTCTGTGTGTAGCGGCTTGGGGTGAATTGTTGTGTGTGGCACTCCCTCTCACACAGACACCAGCGCCTCCATTTCTAGGTCACGGATCTGTACTAGGCCTTATGGGCCTAAGTGGTGATGGGCCAAGCCCATACTGGTTCAACAAGCCAATCTGATATGAGTTTGGAGGAGAGGGCTTGGACTAATTTATGGAATATCAAAGTGCCCTCAAAGCTGAAAAACATCTTATGGAGATTGTGCCACGAATCTTTACCAACAGCAGATCTTCTGAACCATAGAAGCATGTCAACTACAAACGTATGTGGTCTGTGCGCAGCTCAAGACAATTGGAGACATGCCTTGATAGATTGTGTTATGGCCAGAAGTGTTTGGTCGTTGTCTTCAGAAGAGCTGGTGGAGAGTATGTGTGAAAATCTATCAATGAATGCAAAAAACTGGGTGTTCTCAATGCATGAGATTCTGGAACAGGATGAGTTTACAAGAATGGTGGTGACACTGTGGGCAATTTGGCGCGCTCGGAGAAAAGTTATTCATGAAGAAATATATGAAAGCCCTTTCTCCACCAATTCCTTTATCAACTTCTATCTGAAGCAACTGAAGCTTGTAGCAAAACCATGCCAACCATTGGTCAGAACGACCACACACAGGCAGTCAGCTTGGTTGCCTCCACTTCCAGGATATGCGAAGGTGAATGTAGATGCTGCAGTAGATGGGGAGTGCAGAAAAGGAGCCGTGACGGTGGTTTGCAGAGATCAAGAGGGAAGATTTCTAGGAGCATCTTCGATTACCCATCGGTTCATTTAGGACCCGACCATACTCAAGGCATTGGCGATCCGGGAAGGACAGGCCGTGGCCGCGGACCTTTATTTGAACAATATTCAGATTGCTTCGGATTGCAAGATAGTGGTGGACGGCAACAAACAGAAATCTGCAGCGGAGTATGGTGCCATTGTGCATGAAATTTGAGAACGATCTAAATACTTTTCTGCATGTAATTTCGTTCATGAGAATAGGAGCTCAAATTTCGAGGCTCACAATCTCGCTAAGCACACTTTGGCTCTTGGGTTTGGCCGCCATGTGTGGTTGGGCCAACCGAGAGATCTCCATTTTCTTCCTGTAAACGTTCTGATATGAATAAAAGCTTAGCGAGGATTGTCTAAAAAAAAAGATATTCTATCAACCCCATCTTGTCACATGCCAAGTTACGGTCCTTTGTTTCCAGTCTCTTTGTCATGCAATCTGCAATCTGCTGCCCAGAGCTGACATGAGTAAGGCTGATGATCCCAACATCAAGTTTCTCCTTAATGAAGAAGCGACCAATTTCCACATGTTTTGTCGTATCATGTTGAACTGGGTTATTGGCACTGCTTATAGCTGACTGATTGTCACACCACACTCTCAAGGTTCCTTCCTCAGAAGTTTCAACTCACTCAGAAGGTTCTTCACCGAGAGCATCTCATTCAACCCTTGAGATAAAGCTCGATACCCAGCTTCTGCTGTTGATCTAGACACAACTGTCTGTTTCTTGCTTCTCCATGACACTGAATTTCCTCCCACAAACACACAATAACTTGATGTTGATCTTCTATCCTCTTGACAACTGGCCCAATCAGAATCATTATAGCCATCCACATCAAGATGTCCACTCTTTGCAAACTACAACCCTTTTTCCTGAAGCCCCCTTCAAGTATCTCAGGATTTTGTGCACTGTATCAAGATGGCGACTCCTGAAGTAGGGGCTGCAGGACATACCATCATGCCCATGTCACTCAAGAGGTCCAAGGTTTTTTTATGTTTGCACAAAGATATTCTCTTCTCCGTCCAGGCCACTTTTATGCCAAGGAAGTATTTTAGGTTGCCCAAGTCCTTTACCTCAAACTCTTTGCCCAGTCACCCCTTCAATCTTTTTATTTCCTCATCTTTAGTGATGATAATGTCATCCACAAAAACCGTAAGATTGGCGATCTTCTGATCAGAGTGTCCATAGAACACCGTGTGGTTACCGTTACATTGACCATACCCCATATCACAAACAACTTGTCTGAACCTATCAGACCATTCCCTTGGTTATTGTTTCAGTCTATAGAAGGATTTCTTCAGCCTACATACCTTCCCCGTAGTCTGTTCTGTACCAAAACATGGTGGTATCTCCATGTATACCTCTTCCTGGAAGTCACCATGTAAGAAGGCAGTCTTGACATCTAATTGGTACAATTTCCACCCAAAGTTTGCAGCACAGGAAACCAACATCCTTACCGTGTTCATCTTTGCCACTGGAGCAAAAATCTCGTCATAGTCAATTCCATAAGTTTGACTATAACCTTTGGCGACTAATCTGGCTTTATACTATTCCACCTTCCCCTTAGGATTCTGCTTCACGGTATAGATCCTGTTACAACTCACTGCTTTCTTTTCTGCTGGCAATGTGGTTGGCACCCACGTCTTGTTTTTCTTCAGTGCTTCCAACTCCTCTATCATCGATTCACGCCACTTTGGATTTTGCTTTGCAGCCTTCCAACTCTTTGGGATTGACACAATTTGTAGAGAGGCAACACTCTATAGGAAGGAAACAAAGCCTCATAAGACACAAAATTGCCAATGTCATGGTGATCACAAGCATCATCCCATGGTAGAGCCTTCCTTGCCACTTCACCCTTCCTTGCCGCTTCATGTGTTCCCTTTCACAACGCTATGGGCAGTTCCACTATGTCAGATGAGCTTCAAGATGGGATGAGCTGACAATACCCATTGGGACATTGGTCCAGCCCAAAATTTAAAGGCCAATGGGTCTTGGGCCGGCTTCATACGCAAACTGGGCCAAAGAAGCCAGTCACCACTGGCCCGTCGGGACAAGCGGGTCGACCCAAGTTTGGTTGCCATATGTTGTACTATGCCGTTACGATAGCATATGCCTTTGCTAGGGATGTTAGCCTTGCGTTTATCCGAAAAATTTAGGTATTAACCAAAATTCCATTTGTTCTATAGTCACAAATATACTAAATCTAGACATTTGTGATCAATACTTCTGATTTTATTGTATTACTAATATTTCATTTGTTTTTCTTTGAACATTTCTAGAGTTACAAAAATTTAGCTTCATATTTCTAGATTTTATTTGGTGATGGAAATAGAAATATGCCTTGTTTTCCTTTGAACAAATAAAATCTAGACATCCTAATATACTAAAAATTTCTACCGCTAAATGATGCTATTTGAAAAGATTTTATTGTATTACTACTCCCTATTTTATGCAGAATTTATTATTAAAATGGGTCGGACCATGTTACCCAATGGGACATGAGGCCAGCTATCACTGGACCATTGGGCCGGGTCCATGTCCCCAAACCAAGTAGAGGGGCCAACGGGTACAAGGTCTTGGCCAGAGCGGGCCGACCCATTCCCATCCTTAGATTTTTTTTTTCAAAAAGGAGGATGACCCTTGGCCTATGCATCAGTGCGATGCATGCAGCCATTTTATTAATTGTTCATCAAGACCTTACAAAGTAATACATCAATAAGTCTAATGCCACCATCATGGCGACATCTGTCGCTACTCCTATCCACTTGATGAAGGGGTGCAGTTGTCGGGGCCGCATACCCAGACCTCACACCAAAGCCCAACATCTAAACCGGAGGCCCAAACCAAGCTGAATTGACAGGTCTGGGTCACACACCGGCCCGACGCACTCAGAGCGGGCACCGCATGTGTACGCTGCAGAGTCCGTTGCCACCATCTTCCACTGATCCATCTTCAGAGTACCAACGAGCTTGTATCACTGCCTTGCTGCTCCCTCTGCGCTTGTGGCTGTCGTCATGAGTTGTTCACTTTTTCGAGAAAACGCAAAGCGATTTTGCGTTTCATTGCATTGAAAAGGTGGGAGAGTACATGCCTCCTAGGAGGTTATATTTACAGAGTCCTATCTCCTCCGATCAGTGGACATCCCAGGAGGCGGGCAAGACTACTCGCAGCCCCTGTGCCCCAGCTTGTGCCCAACATTTGGCCTCGTCTTTAATCCTATCAACTAGCATTGTCGAAGACGCACTCGTTCCTCTGTTTCCAGATCATCCAGGGAACGAGCAGTGTGATCGATTGTAGAGCTTTGTGCAGCGTTGGAGGGGTTTGCGCCTTCGCCCGCAGCCACCAGTCCATCAAGGTGGTATCATTGGCTGGCGTTTGGGCAGGGATGTGCGTCCAGTCCAGGATGAGGTGCCAGATCTGCTTAGCAAACGGGCATGCCAGTAGCAGGTGTTGGATGGTCTCCGGGTCTTGATCGCAGAGGAGGCACCTAGGGTGGTGCTGCAGGCCGCGGCTGGCAAGTGTCGACGCCGTCCAACATCGGTCTTGCTAGGCAAGCCAGTGGAAGAATTTGACGCGGGGTGGCGCCCAACTCTTCCAAATCAGCTTCCATGAGTGGCAGCGTGTAGATCCCTGGAAGGTGGCTGCGTAGCAAGATTGGGCCGAGTATGTAGCACTTGTTGTCCATCTCCAAAGCAGTCGGTCGGGTTCTTTCGTTAGGGTGAAGTGCTGTATCGCCTGCCATAGCATCAGGTACTGGCCAATCTCGTGTATCCGGGAGTAAACCTGTCCGGTCCGGGAGCTTTGCGAGCCGGCAGGAGCTTGATGGCGTTCCATATTTCCTTGGGGCTGAACGACTCGTCGAGGCCTACCAGGTCATAAGGCTCGATGAGGTGCTCGAGGTCCAGCGAGCAGTCGCATGCGGCAGGGCAGCCAAGGAGCTCGTCAAAGTGGGCGAATGCTGCTTGCGCCATCTCCCCTTGGCCGGTGATAACCTGGCCGTTGACGGTAAGGGCGTGGATGTGATTCTTCTGTCCACGGTATGAGCATTGCCTGTGGAAGAAGGCCGTGTTGGCGCCGCCCTCATTGAGCGTGGTGATGCGGGCACGCTGCCTGACTATGGTGCGCTCAAGGGAGGCCAGCCCGAGGTATGCGATCTTGAGTTGCTTACGTAGCCAGTCCTTTGGGGGTGATAGCAGGCGATCCTCTTGGGCCTTGTCGAATCGTGAGATGAGCTCGCGGGAGATTGCCATCTTGTCCCTTATGCAGCCGGTGGTCTTGGCACTCCAACTCGTGAGCATGCGCGCTGTTGCCTGTAGGCGCAACATCAAGCGACGGAAAGGATCTGGATCATGGACCGATCCCCATGCCGTGGCCACTGTGTCGTGGAACCCAGGTAAGCGCATCCAGTAGTCTTCAAAATGGAAGCGTCGTCGCGCCGTGTGCATTGGCGAGCAGTCGAGCAGGAGTGGACTGTGGTCTGACACGACGGACGCGAGGCAACACAAGTGGCAGTCTGGTGCGTGTCTTCCCAATCCGAGGTGCAGAGTACGCGGTCCAAGTGCACCAAAGTGGGCGGCGATTGTTCATTCGACCACGTGAAGCGCCATCCGTTGAGGTATACATCTTTCAACATGAGGTCGTTGGTGAGGCAGCGGAACCGGCCCATCATGCGGCGGTTCAGATTGCCCCTGCTCTTGTCCTCGTCACGGAGGATTAGGTTGAAGTCTCCACACACCATCCATGGCCCGGGGCAGCTCGCGCGCACGTCTCTGAGTTCTTGCATGAATGCGATCTTGTCCGCATCCTCCTGGGGGCCGTAGACGACTGACAACCACCAGGGCGCACCCGTGGCCGTGGTCACCTTGGCTGTGAGAGCGTTCATGGTGAGCAAAGGGGCCGTGATGGTCACGGTGCTGCTCTTCCAGGCCAGCAGGATGCCGCCCCGCGTGCCTTGCGCCGGGAGGTACGTGTAGTCGTCAAACTCGAAGCCCAGGGTGTCCAAAACAACCGACGAGCAAATCAACGCCATTTTTGTTTCTTGAAGGCAAACAATGGAGGCGGAGGTGGTTACAATCAACGAGCGGATCGTCGGGCGTCGGGCGCGCGCATTAAGGCCACGCACATTCCAAACAACAAGTCTAAGGTTGTGATCCATGCACACCAGGTCGGCAGGGGGGGGGGGGGGGGGCGTGTGCGTACGGCTCATGGCGCGCGTACCACAACATTACTTGTCGGGACGGTTGCTGGAGTGGCCATGCGCGTAGGGATGTCACGGTTAACCAGAGCGGCGATGGCTGTGAGCACCGAGAGTGGGATGGGTGCTGCAAACAGATCATCATACGCCTTCATCTCAACCGGTGTGATCTTATGGCTGGTCCCAACGATCCCCAGGGTGCGCAAGATCTGAACTTGCGATCTTCTTTCAGCAGTGGGCGGAGCAGCCGGTGGGGAGGCCACTGTCGAGGCTGAGCGGCCTCGCCGCGGAGTGAAGTTGAGCGGGCGCCTTGGTCTTCTCCCAGGGGTAGGCAGGGCTGCAGTGATGTGCTTCGTGGAGGCGGCCAGGAACTCGCCCATAGTCCAAGTGCGCGGCGGAGCTGCGCGGCCTCGGGATCGACGTAGCGTGATCGACGGGGAGGCGAACCGCCCTGATGCAGAGTTGTGCTGGTCTTGCTGTACGCGAGTTGGGGCTGGCGTATCCTCAGAGGGCCTTGTCGTCGTGGGCGGATTGATCGTGGGCCGGGCCGCAGGCCTTTGCAGTATTCTCACCGGGGTATGGGGTTCGGCCTGTCTGGTGGTGGGGCTACCGCCAGCGGTGGGTTGCCCTCCCCTGTCCTCGTCGCGTGCGTGGAGTTGGTCGGGTTTGTCTGGCCCCGCAGCAGATGTTGGCGTCAGCGGGGCAACACTTTGCCCCGACAGGATAGCTGGTCCCTCTGGCTCGGAGTCTGGCACCACGCTCAGGGCAGACTGGTCGCTGCAGCGCATCGGATCAGGCGAGCCAGGCGTGGGGCTATGCGCGGGGCTCTCGCGATTCGCCTCGGGCGTGGGGTTTTCGCGGTCCGCCTCTGTTGCGGTGATCTCGGCCTGATTTGAATCTGGAGATGCTTCTAGGGTGGCCGCCACCAATGACGGGTCGCCAGTCGGCGCCTACACCAAAGCTCCCACGTCAAGGATGGGCCACCAGCTGCCACATTCGTCATCGCCCTGTGGGACTCTGCTTTGTCTGCGTCGCTGCGCTCCTGGTCCACCGGCAAAGCCCTGTTTTGCTTTCCTCTTCCCCTTCCTTTTCTCGCAGCATGACGGTGGTTGGTGGGCCCATGCTAACCCGGCCACGGGGCCATGCTGCGGCGAGCTTGCTGTACGGGCGGCGGTGCATCCATCGCGGCGGGGGTTGGCCAGGATGGAGCCATGGTCACACCATCCGCGCGGACTGCGCGGTTGCCGGCGCACCAGAGGGCGGAATCCATGGCCATGCCATCCGCACGGCCTGTAGGTGGCGCATCCGTACGCCGGCGCTTACGCCCACGACGACGCGCCTTGCCGGGGCCGGGGGCACGGTCACGGCCGGCATCATCGCGCGTGCCCGCTCCACCTTGTCCAGTGCCAGGCTGGGCGCTGAGGGACGATGCGCCAGTTGGCACGACGCGCGCCAGCGCGATGGCGAAAGGGTATGTGAGTGTGTCTTGATGATCGGTGCGTCGGAGCTCAGGCGGGCGGGGATCTGCTCAACAATCTCCAAAATGACGTTGCGGCGAATGCTGTCTGGACAATGTGTGCGCCCGGCCAGCCGGAACGTGGCCAGGTCCGCCCTGGAGCGGGTGTTGTTGGGGTGGAGGCGCTCAATCCAGCAGCTCGCTCCCAGGATGTGCTCGGCGGTGGATAGGTGCCAAGCCTAGGCAGGGATGCCACGAAGCTCCAGCTCGACGCAAAACTCGAACTCGCCGGAATCGGCGTGAGCCAGCTTGCTCCAGGCCTGAGGGAGAGGGAGAAGCGTGGCGAGTTGATGAAGTGGTCGCCGTCCAGCCGGCGCTTGGTTGCATGGGAGCTGAATAGGATTAAGAAGTCTTCGGGATGGTGGGCATGGACGGTGAAGTCGCCGTCGGCGAGGTTGAAGGTGTCAAGCAGCACGTCGGAGACCTCGGTGGTCTGGACTGGAGCGCGCTCCCGAACGGCCGGTCCGGCGCGGCCAGTGGTGGGGCGTGGCGGCGCGGCGAAGGCGTCGCAGGAGTGCGAGTCATGGCCGGAGACGAGGCAGCGTTGGCACCTGATGTCGTTGGTGCAGTCCCGCACCCGGTGGTGGTGGTCGAGGCAGCGGAAGCAGAGCCCCGCGATCTCCTCCGGGGAGGGGCTGCGCCGGCACAGCAGGGGCGGGCTGGGCTCTTCGACCTGGCGCGGGCGGCGCTGCCGGTGCCTGCGGCGTGATTGCTGATACCCATCGGCGTTGACGTGGACTCCGCCGGATACGCGGTGTACCTCTGAGCGAGGACCAAGGCGGGTCGAGGCATGCGCCCGAGCAGGGCCCACGGCCCGCGGGGCGGGGGGCGCCAGCGGCGCGGAGGGGGCCGGCGGAGCGCGCGCGACGTCGCTGTACGAGCGCAGCGAGGACTCACTCTCCGAGTCCGACCAGCGGCTGCCAGAGGGGACGCGGTCGCCGGAGATGGTCGCTCGGGGCTCGACAGGGTCAGCGTTTGCGGACGCCATGGCCGGGGTTGGTTGGCTGGGAGGAGGGCTGTGGAGGAGGGCTGCCGTCGGGGATTCAACGGCGGCGGGGCTGGTGGGTGGCTGGGTCAGGCGAGAGGGAGCGGAGCGGGAGGGAGGGAGCGGAGCGGAGCCATACAGCTATGCGACTCTTGACAATAACTCAGATTGAGTTGTACACTAGGGTATTCTTCTGCCATCGACCCCCAACAGGAACCTCGAGAGTACCAATCTCAGTTGTACCCACAGCTGGCTGGACCTTAGCCTGCACATCATCATCAGTGATTGTACCAACCGGAATTGTACCCACCCACTATTGGCTGGTCCTGAACCCGCACATCAATCTCAGTGTTAGTGCCCACAGAATCACCTTGAGTAGTAGACGCATCCTTCCCCCCCTTTTGACCATCTTTCACAGAGTCTAAGTGGTAAGCTCTGCAAACAACAGACTGATCAGTCGGCTCACCATAGAATGGCTCAGAGTTCTTGAAGGTGACATCCATACTTACAAACATGCGTTTCGTAGAGGGACTGCAACACTTATACCCCTGCTGACTAGAGGAATAACCCATAAAAACACATTTCATTGCCTGTGGGCCTCCCGAACAAAACAAGTACTGCCAAATAACTTTAGGAGGGACGACAAACTTATTTTTTCCAAACAACAACTCACTTGGGGATTTCATACCTAGTATCCTGGAAGGTGTCCGGTTGATCAAGTATGTGGGTGGCATGACTCCTTCACTCCACAAGAACTTGGGCACAGTCATCGTGCACATGAGCGAGCGAGCTACTTACAAAACATGAAAGATTCTTTCGCTCTGCCACACCGTTTTGGGGAGGGGGTATCAGGACAACATGTTTCATGAAGAATACCTTGGTCAGACAAGAAGCCCCCAAAGGCGTTGTTTACATACTCCGTGCCATATTCAATCTTGATCATCTGCATGTGAAACTGATTCTTCACACTGGCATGGAAGTTCTAAAAACAGCTAAGCACCTCATCCTTGTGACGCATCAAATAAATCCAAGTCATAACAGTCGATAAAGGTAACAAAATATTTCGTTCCATTCACCGACACCAGACATCCGAATGAATAAGCATAAATCTTGTGTGTTTAACATATTCGCAAGTGTCACATGTCAACTTGCCTTGCCTATTCCACACATAACATCTGGAAATATTCTACTCATCTTATCAAAGATACATGTCCCATTCTACAGTGATGGATCATCGTCCACTTCTCCTTGTCCTCCATGGTCGCAACACACACCAAGCTGCAACCCCTGGTCCACATACCAGAGCCCCCTATATGCCTGGTGCCAGTCTCAGCCGCCTGGCTCATCTGGCCCTCGTGAATAAAACAACCGAACTTGTCTAGAGTCACACAACCGTATTTGATCAATCAGAGCCCTCAAAGAGACCAAATAGACAGGAAAAGCTGACACACGTAAAACCGAGGATAAGGAGATGGCCGAAGTGCACTTTACTGCGCCAACCCCTACGACCAGGCTATTTGTACCATCAGCAATTTGTGTAGTGCCCTTGTGAGTAGGTGGATGCTTATTGTAAGACTCAAACACACAGAATTTATCTGCAACATGCTTAGATGCTCCAGAGTCTAGAACCCATTTTGAATCATTCTCACTAGTAGCAAGAGATGCCTTTTCAGGATAACCTTCATTAGTGGAGGCCCAGTGAGCAAAGTCTCCATAGGCCCATTGTCCTCTTCAACTGCCATGTGTGCCCTCCGACCCCTGAGTTTCCCAAGTATCCACCTCTGCCCATAGTAGTCTGATTCCTTGAGTTCCCCGAGTATTCACCTCCGCCTCTGCCACTCCCCCGTCTGTTATATTCCCTGCCTCTGCCACGAGTTGGACAATCCCCACTTCAGGTGACCTACTTCCCCACATGTGCGCTTAGTGACTCCAAATGCTGAAGCCGGCACAAGCTCCACGCTTGCTTGCTCAAGAGATAGCCACGCCTCCTCTTGAGTCATCGCTGCAATAGCCTCATCAATAGTAGGCAAGAGAGTTTGGTGCAGCAGGGATGCCTTCCTGCCATCAAAGCAACCTTTGAGCCCCTCCGAAAGTTCCACCACACGCCTGCGTGCCATCCACTTGTGCCCTGACTCGATGCAAGCCGCATCATAGAGTTCTAGAGGATCACAATTATCCTGGTCTGCTTACAAAGCCTGCAGCTATGCCACATATGATATCACTGACATGTCACCTAGGCGCAACCGGCTAATCTTCCCATCAATCTGAGCAATGAGCATGACATTGCCCTTGCCAGAGTACTGGGTGGACAGAGTCTTCCATATGAGAGCGTCCAATGGAGGGCACCATCGAGTTCAACGACCACCCAATAAGCATAGAGTTGATGACCTTCCACCTCTTTCCCTTCGCGCTAGTCTTGTCTCCTGGTTCTTCAACAGTACCCAATAAGTGCCCATCAAGCTCCTTCTGCTCCACAACCAGCAATGCCCTCCGAGCCCAGCTCAGATAATTGGTAGCCACCTCAGGCTTGATGTCCATGGGCGACAACTCAGATCTTCCGAGCCGCTTCCTGTCGAGGAACGATGGTCCCATCGAGCCCGCGAGGAACAGAGTGGACTTCTCGACAGACTCAGCAAGGCCTTTTGGTCCACCCATTTTGCTGACCAGCTACACACAGCAGCAGCAACGCGTCCGCAGTAGTTCCAGCAGCAGCCTCAGTGCTTCCTCCTCTTCCCTTTCAATCAGTAGCAGTAGAAGCAAATCAGTAGCAGCACATCACTTCAGCACTTCTCCTTCCTCTTGCGCAGCAGCTAATCAGGACGCCTCAGGCAAGGCTGGGGCTTTAGGCGGGAAGAAAAGGGCGGGAACCAGAGTTCTGGGCGCCAACAGTTACGAGCAGGGGGAGAGAGATCGAACTAGTTCCAGTTTTCCCCCACCCCCACCTTTGGCGTGAGCTTCTCCCCCTCTTCATCAGTTGATGTAGGGTGGAACCCTAGATGGCCGATCTTTCACGAAAGGAGCGGATCCCTACAAAGAACACGATGAACACGAGGGGAAACACGAGGGAAACACGAGGGGAACACGAGAGAAATCACTCAACCAACAAGAATAGATCACACATGCGCTAGATCGATGAACACAAAGGTAAGATACAAGATCCAAAGTCAACAACGAACAATACAAACGGTAACCGGTTCTTCTCCGTGAGGAGGTCTTGATGGGAGCCGCCCAAAAGGGGGTCTTGATGGTATATCCCGCAGGATCTTCTCCTAGATGGAGGTCTTGGCCTCCATAAGGAGTAGTAGTCTCTCTCTCTCTCTCAAGAGTAGAGTGGTACAAGGAGCAAAGCTCTCTATCAAATGAGCTATCACTTTGCTAACCCTAGAAAGGAGGTGGAGGTGGTCTATTTATAGTCTTAGCCACGAAGGGGTAAGTGGGAGAGGGATACAAGGCCAAAGGCCCGCGGCTGCGCACAGGCAGAGCGGTAGTACCGCTTGGGAGGGCGGTAGTACCGCTTGCAAGCGGTAGTGCCGCTTGGACTGGGCGGTAGTACCGGACCCGGGTCGCTCGAGCACATGAGTTTGTCGGGTTGAGCGGCAGTAGAGCGGAAGTTCGGCGGTAGTGCCGCTTGG
This sequence comes from Aegilops umbellulata, assembly GCA_032464435.1. Classification (NCBI taxonomy): domain Eukaryota; kingdom Viridiplantae; phylum Streptophyta; class Magnoliopsida; order Poales; family Poaceae; genus Aegilops; species Aegilops umbellulata. The sequence continues at coordinate 254,161,754 of CP136056.1, forward strand.
GGGCCTCTAGCGGTAGTACCGCTTGGTGTGGGCGGTAGTACCGCTCGTCCTGGGTCTTCTTCCTCCTTCTCTTCCATGCTTCCCTCGCGGATGGTGTAGTTGTTCCTTGGCGCTTGCACTCCTCCTCGTCGTCCGTAGTGTTCCGACAATACCTATGCATGCACACGAGTGGAGTGTCAAGTAGTATACCATCCTCGAAGGGGTCAAGTGAGCACGTGTGAAGAAGATGATTCACCTTTGTGTATGTGAAGTAGATGTCGCACGTGTCACTCGCCGAACGGACTTTTGACATGGTGATGTCCATAGGATGCCCCGCATCATCTCCCCTCCCTTGGGAAAGATCCGACCTCGGATCGAAAACCAAATCACCATGGGAAAGAGATGGATTCGCCGTGTAGAAGTGGACGTTCATCAAGTACTTGTTCATCTTGAAGCTCGAAATGAGCACTCTCCAATGTCGCACTGTCTTGTGATTCCTTCGAAAGGAGTAAGGACAACAAACACTTGGAAAAACAAATGTGGTTAGCATTAGGGCAAAACCAAGCATTCAAGAGGTGAGCCACCAAACAAGTGTCGTCATCATGCAAAGCATATGGTTTGACAAAGGATTGTGACATGGTATGTAAGCACATAAATCGAGCACAAGCAAAGATATCATGGGGACAAGCATGTAAATGTGAGGTAGTGATGCAAATATGTGTAACAAGAGACTTAGCATCTACCTCAAAGTCATAGCAAGCATTCACAAATTGCTCAATGAAAGGTCTATGGTAGGCATATGAATCATTCACAACACCAAATAAGATGAGATGTCTACACACATGGGTCAAGTGCAAGGCAATCCAAGCATAACGTGCATGGGGTGTGGTGAATATAGTGTGGCACTCAACACAATAGAAAGAGAAATTGTTCATCATGTGCGAGGCAATCAAGTCAAGCATGTAGCAATCAATGAGACATGGCGTGTGTAAAGGAATGACATTATTGCAACCAAACATGTGATAGGAGCAAGTAATCCAAGATTTGGATGCAACACACAAGGCATATATATCATGATGCATGGAATGGTTAAAATGACAAGTCGAAACAAGATCTCTAACAAGTGTGCAAGCAAGTGATCCAAGATGAACAATAAGTCTCATTGTGCAAGCAACACAAGTAGTATGATCCGCAATATCCATGCTCAAGAAAGATGTCACCTTGAAGGCGTGTCCTTGTGCGTCCTTCACAATGTCGAAGCACAAGCAAGTGCGATGTAGAATCGTCGTGGTAGAAGGTGGTTCGCTCTCAAGAGCTCGAATGGTCAACTCACGTGACGTGGAAGTCGACACAAAGTCCAAGTATCCTACACATGCACACAACAAAAGAAAGAACGTATGTGCATGGTAGATAAACACATCATCCATCATGATGGTTTTCTTCTTTTGCACATAACCATTAGAAGCACAAGTGCATGAATAATATGATGCAACAATCGCTATATTCATGGCACGAGGTATATGGTGCAAAGAGGTAAGACAGGCATGCTTCACAACGAATATGTCAAAATCTCCAATTATATGTGAGAATGCTATGGGGGCAAACTCATTATCAAGACTAAGGGCATTGTTGCACTCAATACATGGCAAATCATCTAGCATGAGAGGCAACACATGGAGATAAATGACAAGAAGCAATCACAATCATGTGCAAAGCATGTAGATAGTTGTCATCAACCGCATGAAATGAGCAAGTATGAATCATTGGTGATGCAACAAGGTAAGCAATCATAGTAATCAAGTCGTGCAAGCTAGTGGAGCGAAGATGCAACACACTAGAGGAAATCATGGCAATTGTCGGATCACGGGTTCCGGCAGACCCTTAAGGTTCGAACTCTGGGGTGCGCGCGGAGATGATGCCCTCTACCTCTCCATCTCGCAGGGATCTAAACTATAGAAAGAACAACGCAAGGGACACAGGGTTTATACTAGTTCGGGCCACCATTGTGGTGTAATACCCTACTCTAGTTTGTGGTGGGTGGATTGCCTCTTGGGCTGATGATGATGAACAGTACAAGGGAGAACAGCCTCGCGAGGGTCTGTTCTTGGCTTGGGGGATGAACTGTTAGGGGGAGTTCGATCGCCCTTCTCTCTCTCTCTTGCCTTACTCTAAAGGCTTGATCAGACCTCTCTTCCAGATTGCTAGATCAATCTCTCCCCCCTACCCTGGGGGTGGCTAGTCCTATTTATAGGCAAAGGTCCTGGTCTCTTCCCAAATATTGAGCGGGAAGGGCGCCAACAATTGGCCATTTTGAAGGGGAACATACAGTACTCTTATCCTGACCAAAGTCGGTCCTCGCCTGTCAAAGGCCCTGTGGTGACGCCGTCCTGGGCTCCACGATGACCCCCTTTCCACCGTTGGACTGGTCTTGGTCTTGTTGCACCGAAACGGATGCCTTTGCTTGATCCTTTCGCCTGCGCTTGCCCCCTTTGCATCAAAGAGGAAAGGGAGGACGCTGCGTGGTCTGGCGCCCGCCTGGCATCCTTGGTCGTCACGGCTTGCGTCATGGGCACCTCGCGAGGTACCCCGCCTTGAACTCTCCGCCTCCTCGTGAGCCAGCCTGAGGAGGCTGCGCCTGAGGAAGCGCCGTGTCGTCCGCCCCGCGAGGCTTGGCCCCTCGCGAGGGTCTTGGGTCCTGTGTAGATGAAGACGGGCCGTGCCGGGCCCCCATTTGAGCCACGCCGCAGGCCGCAGGCAGGCAAGTCTGGGGACCCCCGTTCCCAGAACGCCGACAGTAGCCCCCGGGCCTAAGGCGCGCATGGACTTGGCCGCGCCGATAGGCGAAAGGGCAAGGACGAAGCACCGCGGGCCCTAACAGCCTGCGGCCTCGGGCGCCGCGCGGCGGTTTGACAGGACGTGGGCGTCTCCACTTCCCCACGACGCCTTGGCAACTGCGTGACTTGACTAGTCCCTGCATGCGTAGATACGGGTCATTATTACCTACGATTGTGGTGCTCGGCGGTTGGCCTTTTCCGGCTATAAGTACGGGGCCGCGTAAGCTCCGCCAGTCCGCCCCTTCCAGCTTCTCTTCTTTTTCCTCTCTCTTGCCGCCCGTCGCTGGCATGGCTCCAAAGAGGTTCTCAGCCGTGGAGAAGGGGAAGGCTAGTCGGGCGGGGCCCGACTCCCCTCCGGCCAAGCGCGGCCGGGGTCGTCCCCGCAAGCATCCCGCGGCCCCCGCTGCGGCTCCCCGTGGCCACAGGGATGGTTCTCCGCGTGGTGGTGAGCGCTCTTCTGCCAAGGGGAGGCAGGCTGTGACTGCGCGGCCCCCAGGCCGCGCTTTCGCTCGGCGGAGGTGCTGCCGGAGTTCGTCGTGTGGTCAGCGGACCCGACCAACACCTGGCTTCAGCTCCCTCGCTTCTTCATCGGCGAGCTGCCGGCCAGCGCCCGGTGCGGCTTCTGGCTTCAGGCCGACGGTTGCTGCAGTAGGGCCTCCTGGGGTTTCGTTCGAGGTCTCCCCTTCTGGGAATGGGGCCCTGACCCGCGGCTGGCAAACGTTTGCCCGCGCGCGCAGCCTGGGCCAGCGGTGCACCCTGCACTTCAAGTTCGACGGCGACGGCACCCTCTATGTGAGGGTGTTTGGGGAAGATGGTCGCCGAGCGGGATGCTGCCCCGAGGGCGACGACCGTGGCCAGTGGCCTCGCCCCGACGACGATGGAGGAGATAGCGCCCGCTCCGACGGCGGCGCCCGATGCTCCCCAAGCTCCACCAACTCTTCTTCGGGCGGCTCCTCCAGCGGTGGCCGCAGCCAGCCCCCTCGCCGTCGCGCTTGCTTGGGGGGTGGCTGTTCATCCGCCCGTCGCCGTGCCCCGGTGAAGCGCGAGAGGGAGTCCGCCTGAGCCTCGGAGGCATCCCGTGTCGCCTCTGCAGGCCGATGTGAGGCGGGCCGCGCCGGGCTCGCCTTTTCCTTTTCCTTTTGCTTCCTGTGTAAGACAAAACAGCTGCATGGAGCCCCGCGGGGGCGTGTTGAGAATCATTGCCGTTGTAGCTATTACCTTGACTTTGTTGTTGCGCTTCTCAACTATTTGTCCTTGCGTAGGTAGTTTTCGGCCCCAGCCGGGGGGCGACTGACCCAGGCCCTGTGTGCGTGTCGCGGTGCCCGAGGGGCACGGACTAGAGGGGTGCTCCTGGAGAGAGCCCGGGCCGTGAAACCTTTAAGCGGCTAGGGCGGAAACGCTCGCGAGGGCATCCGAGTTCCATCCCTCGCGAGGCCTTTCATGAGAGAAATCAAAACGGGGAGCGAAAATCAACAAACCACAAATCGACGATGGCGATAATTTCGATAAGATTTCGGATGCAAACAAACACGTCAACTGCGGAAAGCAAATAAAAGAGCCGCGTCCGGCACCTAATCTAGTCTTCGACGTCTTCTCACCAGCGCGGAGCTAAGTGCTGCCATTGGGCGTGGGAGGGAGCCCCAGGGCCTGAGGCCGGCGCTCCTGAGACTCCGGGGCGTGTACAGCCCCACTCATTATTACGTGAGAGTGTCACGGGGCGGCGAGCTTCACAGGCATTGGCCTTCTTCACAGGCTCCGGGCCTTTCTTCCTAGAGGTGATCAGCTTCACAGGCACTTGCCTTCTTCACAGGCCCTGGTCCTTTTCCAAAAAGGGAAGGTCTTCACAGTCGTTCGCCTTCTTCACAGGCTCTGGGCCTTTTCCAAAAAGGGAAGGTTTTCACAGGCGTTCGCCTTCTTCACAGGCTCTGGGCCTTTTCCAAAAAGGGAAGGTCTTCACAGGCGTTCGCCTTCTTCACAGGCTCTGGGCCTTTTCCAAAAAGGGAAGGTCTTCACATGCGTTCGCCTTCTTCACAGGCTCTGGGCCTTTTCCAAAAAGGGAAGGTCTTCACAGGCGTTCGCCTTCTTCACAGGCTCTGGGCCTTTTCAGGGGTAGAACCTCCGGAGGTGCTGGATGTTCCACGCGTTCTGTATCGGCTCCCCCTCTTGAGTCTCCAAGCGCACGGAGCCTGGCCTGGAAACATGAGCAACCTTGAACGGGCCCTCCCACATGGGAGAGAGCTTGTGAAGCCCCTCCCTGGAGAGAACCCGCCTGAGCACGAGGTCTCCTACCTCGAGGGTCCTGGGGCGGATGTTGCGGCAGTGATATCGTCGCAGCGCTTGTTGGTACCTCGCCGCTCGCAACGCGGCTTCCCGGCGGCGTTCCTCCCCCAGTACGAGGTCCATCCCCCGCATGGCGTCCTGCTGCGCTTCGTCGAACGCCAGGACTCGCGCGGAGCGACGCCTGACCTCGTGAGGGAGGATTGCTTCAGCTCCATAGACCAGGAAGAACGGAGTCTCCCCAGTTGGTTTGGTCGCGGTCGTGCGGATGGACCACAACACGGACTGTAGCTCGTCGTACCAACCTCTGCCGCAAGCCTCCAGCTTCTTCTTGAACGTCCTGGTCTTGAGGCCTCTCAGGACCTCCGCGTTGGCCCGTTCGGCCTGCCCATTGCTTCGCGGGTGTGCCATCGAAGCGTAGCATATCTGCGTTTCAAGGTTAGCACAGTATGTTTTGAAGAGATTACTGGTGAACTGCGAACCGTTGTCTGTGATGATGCGGTTCGGCACCCCGAACCGGCTCACGATACCCCTGATGAACTTGACCGCGGAACCAGCGGGGATGGTACGGACGGCCTCCACTTCTGCCCACTTGGTGAACTTGTCAATGGCGACGTAGTGGTAGCGGTAGCCCCCTGGCGCCCGGGGGAACGGGCCCAGAATATCCAAACCCCAAACTGCGAATGGCCACGAGAGGGGTATAGTTTGCAGGCCTCCCGCCGGTTGATGGATCTGCTTGGAATGAAACTGGCAGGCCTCGCAAGCCTTTACTAATTCGACTGCGTCGTTGAGCGCAGTGGGCCAATAGAACCCGCTACGGAATGTCTTGCCGACGAGGGTTCGTGATGATGAGTGATGCCCGCAGTCTCCGCCGTTATGTCTTCCAGTAGTTCCTTTCCTTGCTCCCGGGAGATGCAGCGCAGAGATACATCATTTGGTCGCTTCCGGTAAAGCTCTCCATCTCTGATGCAGTATGCCTTGGCCTGCCGCGCCACACGCTCCACTTCCTCTTCCCTTTCCGGTAGGGTCCCTTGTGTTAAATAGCTCCGGAGTTCTGTGATCTAGCACTCCTCCCGAGGTTCCATTGTCAGGAGTAGACGCGCTCCTGAGGTCGGTCCACAGATCGGGGCTCCCGAGGCTGGCGGCCGAGGGAGCTCCTCTCGAGGCTGAGCGACGTTTGATAGCGTCGGCTGTGCTGAGGGTTTGAAGAGCCGCTCTTCGAAGACGTCTGGTTCCTGTGGCAACCGCCTGGATGCCCGTTCAGCTATGTCATCAGCTTCCTGATTGGTGCCATGAGGCACGTGCTTCAGCTCCAACCCCCAGAACTGCTTTTCCATCCTGCGGACTTCCGCTAGATAGGCCTCCATATGCTCGTCCTTCAGCTCGTATACCTTGTTGGAGAAGTTGACAAGGAGCTGCGAGTCGCCCTTGACGGTGAGGCGCTTCACCCCCAGAGCTATTGCGGCCCTTAATCCGGCTATCAGACCCTCATACTCTGCTATGTTGGAGACCTTTTCGCCTTGCTGGAAACAGAGCTGTACGACATAGTAGAGCTTCTCCTGAGTGGGTGATATCAGCACCGCGCCAGCCCCCGCGCCGTGCCTGGAGAACGCCCCATCGAAATACATGACCCAGCCTTCCGGCGCCTCACTCCCTGGGGAGAGGGACCGATCCTCGTTGTCCTTGGGGCCTGGCGCCTCTGCCCATTCAGCCACGAAATCCGCTAATGCTGCTCCTTTGATGACCCTAGTTGTGCAGAACTCGAGTTGAAACGCCTGCAGCTCTATGTTCCACTCGGCGACCCTTCCAGCTGAGTTAGGGCTCCTGAGCACACTCTCCAGGGGGTACGATGAGACGACCTTAATGGGATGGGCCTGGAAGTAGTGACGCAGCTTGCGCGAGGCCACCAGTAGCGCGAGGAGGAGCTTCTGGGGCATTGGGTACCGTGCCCTCGCGTCCCGTAGCACCGTGCTAACAAAGTAGACTGGATGCTCGACAAGGCTGAGAGCATCTGGGGTCGCGGCGCCCTCGGGAGGTAAGGGCGCCTCACGAGATGACGCGGCCTCGGGAGGCGGACCATCCGGGCGTGTGGCTTCTCCTGCCTCTGGTGCACTCTTCGGCAGCCGACCTTCCTCGACAGCGGTTGTGGCTTCTATAGTCTTTCCTTGCTCCCGTTTTGCCTTGCCTCGGGTTGCCGCTGCGGTCTTGGCTTGGCGCTCCTCCCTAACCGCCACCAGGGCTGCGCTGGCGGAGTAGGGTGTGGCGGCGAGGTAGAGCAGCAGGGGCTCTTGAGGGCGCGGAGCCACCATGACTGGGGGACTGGTCAGGTACCTCTTGAGATCTTGAAACGCCTTATCTGCCTCTTCAGTCCATTCAAAAGGCCCCTTTTTCTTCATCAGCTGAAAGAAAGGCAACGCTCGCTCCCCTAGTTTGGAGATAAAGCGCCCTAGCGCGGTCACGCGCCCAGTGAGCTTCTGCATCTCTCTGAGGGTCTTTGGCGGACTCATGTCCTCAACCGCCTTGACCTTCTCTGGGTTGGCCTCGATGCCACGATGGGATACGAGGAAGCCCAAGAGCTTGCCCGAGCCGGCCAAGTTGGTGGGGTGGTCCTCCGAGCTGAAGGTCAGATCGTCCTCGCGCGCCGCCCGGTCCGAGGAAGCCCCCTGCCGTGCAGGAACGGTGCTGACCCGGCGGGCAAACGGCTTGACATGGCGACTCGTGGGCGGTGCTTGCGAGCCGCCCAGGAGGGCCGCCACGACCGGAGGTGTCGAGGTTGTGGCGTAGTCGCCCCGTCGCATAGGCGGATGCTGGGGTGGTGCTTGTTGCTCGCTTCCCGCCGGGCGGGTGGCGGTGCTGAAGGCGGACGATGGGGGACGACGAGGACGCCCACCGGCGAGGGCCGCTGGGGCGACGCGGGCCCGACCGGCGCCGTACATGGGTGCGGCGGCTGGAGAAGGACGGAGCGGTGGAAGACAGATTCCGGCGCACCCCTACCTGGCGCGCCAAATGTCGGATCACGGGTTCCGGCAGACCCTTAAGGTTCGAACTCTGGGGTGCGCGCGGAGATGATGCCCTCTACCTCTCCGTCTCGCAGGGATCTAAACTACAGAAAGAACAGCGCAAGGGACACAGGGTTTATACTAGTTCGGGCCACCATTGTGGTGTAATACCCTACTCTAGTTTGTGGTGGGTGGATTGCCTCTTGGGCTGATGATGATGAACAGTACAAGGGAGAACAGCCTCGCGAGGGTCTTGGCTTGGGGGATGAACTGCTAGGGGGAGTTCGATCGCCCTTCTCTCTCTCTCTCCTTACTCTAAAGGCTTGATCAGACCTCTCTTCCAGATTGCTAGATCAATCTCTCCCCCCCTACCCTGGGGGTGGCTAGTCCTATTTATAGGCAAAGGCCCTGGGCCTCTTCCCAAATATTGAGCGGGAAGGGCGCCAACAATTGGCCATTTTGAAGGGGAACATACAGTACTCTTATCCTGACCAAAGTCGGTCCTCGCCTGCCAAAGGCCCTGTGGTGACGCCGTCCTGGGCTCCACGATGACCCCCTTCCCACCGTTGGACTGGTCTTGGTCTTGTTGCACCGAAACGGATGCCTTTGCTTGATCCTTTCGCCTGCGCTTGCCCCTTTTGCACCAAAGAGGAAAGGGAGGACGCTGCGCGGTCTGGCGCCCGCCTGGCATCCTTGGTCGTCACGGCTTGCGTCATGGGCACCTCGCGAGGTACCCCGCCTTGAACTCTCCGCCTTCTCGTGAGCCAGCCTGAGGAGGCTGCGCCTGAGGAAGCGTCGTGTCGTCCGCCCCGCGAGGCTTGGCCCCTCGCGAGGGTCTTGGGTCTTGTGTAGATGAAGACGGGCCGTGCCGGGCCCCATTTGAGCCACGCCGTAGGCCGCAGGCAGGCAAGTCTGGGGACCCCCGTTCCCAGAACGCCGACAACAATCATGTCATGTGAGCAAAGAATAGGCATAGGCAATGTACATGACATATCGCAAGCACGAACACAAATCAAGATCATAGTATCATCATAGGCATGGGGCACGAAGCAATCATGGCAATAACAAACAATATCTCCACCACGCTTGCAAATACACATACAAGTACTAGAATCAATCATCATGTGTAATGCAAAGCATGGGTCACAAATGCATGGAAAAGGCATAGGAATGGGCATATCATGCAAAGTGAACATGGTAAGATGGGCAAAGGATATATAATGGACAACAACCCATAACCAAGTGAGGGCCATGTAAAAGAAATGCGCGAAGTGTTTGCGCGAAGTTAGCGGTGGGAAAGGCAATCCATGGGATCCCAAGTCATCATTGCTCTCTAGAGCTCGTTTTGTCAACTCGTGGGATTGCGAGGTTGACAAGTATTCGTGGGTACTACACAAAAGAGACACAAACCAAAGAAATTGTGCGCGTGGTAAATGTACACATCATCCATCATGATGTGTATGTGCACGTGTGAGTTAGCACAAGATAAGCATCGCTCAAAGAAATTTGATGCATGGTACAAGAACATGTCATCCATCATGAAAGAATAGTTGTTATGTATGACACGATGGGGATGCAAATTGAGCATACTAGTATATGGCACAACAATATCATTATGATTCATGGGGAGCATATTGTGCACATAATTATTGGGATCATGCAATGGATAGGATGAATCAAAATCTCCTAACATGTATGAGGAAACTATGGGGGTCTCCTCATGAGCAATATTGGAAACATCATATGGAGAAAATGGACAACATCCAAAACAATGCATATCCGAAGCTAGGTAGTCATGGCATGGCATATGAGATAAATGATGCAAAGGGAGCATATCAATATCATCACAAGAAAAACAAATGCCGATAACCATGGGCTAGTCATCTATGCCATAAGTGCAAATTGGGTTCATTTTAATGGCATATGCATAGTCACTATGAAGAGATTGCAAATATGACATATTTTTGATCTCATGCATAGCATATGACAAGTCAAGCGGATTGTCAAACATGATGTGACCTAAAGAATTGTCACAAGAAATCCTATGTAACATGACATCACAACTAATAGACTCCACATGGCAATCATCATACTCATCATAAATGGGTAAATCATCGCATGGGGAAATCATACTAGCATGAAGCATGGTAATAGGTTGATCAACATCACAGAAGCAATCAATGTCAAGAATGTCCACTAGTGGGACGAGAGCATCACCGTCACCTATGTTACCTTTGTCATTCCACTCAAGTGGTGTAGGTGAGGTGGGAAAGACCAAATGGTGGTCATCATCATCAACTTGATGGACCATGTGGGGGGTGCATCATATTCCACCATGGCCATCATCTTGTCCAAAGGAAGGACGTACTCGTCGCGAATCGGCGCGTCATCATATATGGGACCTAGCACCAAATGAGAAGACACAATAGAGGTAGAGGTTAAGTCGTTAGAAATCGAAGTGGCCTCACTCTCTCTATGTGGTGGTTCACTCACTCCCTCAAGGTAGGTGCACTCAATCTCATGTATGGTGGAGTCACTCATCTCGCTCAAGTGGTGGGTGTTGTGGCTCTCCTCACATGGGAATCGGGGCAACTCATCACATATGTGGCTAGTGGTGAAGTCACTCTCACTCTCAATATGGTGGCACAAGTCACTCAAGTCATCATACGTCGCCGTGATTGAGGGGAAATACTCAACCATCTCATCGCCGTCACCATGGATGAAGGCCGAAGATGGCACATCATCGCTCTCGCCTCCTAAGATGGAAGCATCATCCTTGCTCGTCACCAAGTCGCTCGCCTCCAAAGCTTGGTCCTTGAAGGTCTCCGTAGTCGTACTCATCGCCGCACCATCTTGAAAAAGAGTCGTGGAGGACTCGGCATCATCAATGCCACAAAGAGGGATGGCGGTGAAGTCGAACTTGGGAGCATCGTCTTGGAGCTCGCCGGGCTTGGACATCTTGGTGGTACTAGCCTCATGCTCGTCGTCTTTGAGCTTGGTCTTCGAGAAGTGTGCTTGGGGTGGAGAAGCCTTGGCCTTCATGAGTTCTTGTTCCGCCTTGAGAGCACCAATGTAGTTGTCGTCGAGGGACTTGTAGTTCTCGAGGAAGATAGTCTTGGAGATGTCGTTGTTCAATCCCATCATGAAGTGAAACTTCATTGACATGGGGTCGTCCACGCCGGCTCGTCGCAAGGCTTTCTTCATCTCCTTGAAGTACTCGTCGATGGACTTGGATCCTTGGATGGTGTTCTCCAATTGGCGTAGAAGTTGTTCCGTGTAGGTTGGAGGCACGAACTCTCGCCGCAAAGCTCTCTTCGTCTTGGGCCAACTCATGTCGTAGCTCTCCGAAGGTGTATGAAGCCACCATGTCGAGGCGTAGTTGTGGAAGTTTCTTGTGGCGCACTTCACTTGATCTTCGGGAGGAACTTGATGTAGCTTGAGGTAGTCGTCCATTAGGTGCTCCCACTCGAGATACTCCTCGGGTTCTAGAGTCCCATAGAAAGGAATCTCATGGTCGGTGTCGAGGTCGTAGTAGCTCGTGGAGGTCGCGGACTTGAGCTTGGGGAGTTTCTCTTGAGCGTAGTCTTGAGGTGCTTGTTGGCGAAGATGCCGTATATCCGTAGGCGAAGATGCCTTGAAGTCACTTGTCGAAGATGCCAAGGGAGATGGTGAAGTCGTTGAGCGGTTGTTGGTGTTGAGCTCTTGACCTTCACGTTCGTGGTGGTGATGGTGTCGATGCCGATGTGATCTTGCCGGAGATGGTAGCTCGGAAGCATGTGCTCTTGAGCGTCTTCTCGAAGATGAGGAAGATCGCTTGTAGGACTTGATGAGGGCTTTGATCTCTTCCATTTGAGCGTTCATCTTGGCGTCATTGGAGTTGTTCGTGGCATCGAACTCGTTGTTGTTGTTGTAGACCGAGGGTGAAATGCCTTGCCTATCCATCACAAGACTCGAGCAAATATGAGTGGGAGAAAGAGAAGAACTTATACCAAATGTACCTTGACCGATGTTGAAGATGGATCAATGATCATTCAATGTGTAACAAGGAAATAGCACAATTGGTATCAATTCTTGTCGGTTTCTCACACCTACACAAATAAGGCTTATGGTGGAGCTCGGTGAGGATAGTGGCACAAAAATTTGATGCAAAATGTTAGCAAGAGTCAATAATGTTGAAAGAGATTCACAAATTCGCAGTGAAACAAGTAGACCAATAGCAAAGAATGGCACAGGGAAACACACACACGGATGGATAAATGGGGTCGTGCAACCAAGGAATGAGCACAAAATGTGGAGTCCACGGAAAACGCTCGTGTTGCACAACTCAAGAGAGACGCTAGCACGATTGCTCTATAGGCGGATACGACACTTGTGCACAACCTATGATATGCAAAATGGATAAACTTTCTATCCCAAGTATGCTATGTATGTATGGTTCCCGGTGTTTCTCTCAAGATGATCCAAGATGATCGGATATGACAATCTTATATGCAATGTGGTATGATGCTATGGCACTTGCTTACAAGCTCTTTGCTCTTTTGCTTAAAAGCTTATTGTTTTTTTTGTGTGGCCACTTTGCGAAATGCACAAACCAAGATAGCAACTGTGTATATGCGGGAACAAACTTTTGGCACAAGAGATGATATGATGATACCAATATGATATGGTATATATGCAATGGAAGGTACGGATCACTAATGTGCACAAGTAACGTTGCCGGCAATACTCAAATGGCTAGTCTCGATAGGCAAGTGACACAAAATGGGCTAGGGGTTATCAATGCAATGGCAAGGGAATATACAACGGTGTCGTCGAGGTTACCGTCCTTGGCGATGATGAGTGGCGGTGTTCTTGATGTAGATACCAAGATGATGGAGACTCGTCCCTAAGTAGCCGAAACACCTTAGGAAACGGAAAAACCGCAAACTCAAAATCTCAAGGACAAAAGTCAAATGGTGGTAGTGGAAAGCGGTGGTGGTTTTGCGGAAGCTCAATGGGATTGCGGAAATGCAATGATGGGGTTCGGAGTACGCAATGTGGAAGTCGAGGGTAAAGCGGTGGACTATACACGGTGTCGAAGTTGGAAGCACGGCCCCTAAGTAGCCGAAACACCTTAGTAGACGCAACTCACAACACAAACAAAATTGGGTTATATGGAGTGGTGGAAGTGTATGGTGGTGGTTGATGAAGAAGCAATCGTCCCTAAGTAGCCGAAACACCTTAGGAGACTCGAATCACAACTCAAACAACCACTAATGCGATATGGAACAAAATGGGTTAGGTTGCGGAAGTTGGTGGTGGTAATGCGGGAGATATGGTGGAAACCCTAGGCAAAGATGCCAAAGTTCCAAAAATTTGATGGAGTCAAATGTTGGTGAAACCTATCTAGATGGATAGAGGATGTCAATAGCTACGCAACGAGCTAAAGAACGCGAAAATCGGACTCCGGATGTGAAAGTTATGGGCAAAACGGTAAAACTCGGAATGCTGAAACTGGCATGGGCGGTAGTACCACTCGGATGGGCGGTAGTACCGCTCGTGTCGGGATTTTTCGACTGTTTCGGGCTGGAACAGGGCCTGGCGGTAGTACCGTTTGCGGGGCGGTAGTACCGCTTGTGGTACTAAGCAGTAGTACCGCTTGGAGGGCGGTAGTACCGCTCGTGTCGGGATTCTTCGCAGATCGAATCGGGGCACGATTTTGGGGCGAAAATGGATGATTTCGGGGTCAAAATTGGGGAGATTTCGTGGATGGAAAGTGGGGAAACTTGGGGAGATGCTAGATCCACTCGAAACCAAGCAAATCCATGGATCAAATCCAACAAAACTTCATCACACCAACAAATCACAAAAAAATTTGGGGCTATTTTTGGTGGGGATTTTCGAAATTGGGGAAGAACACAACAAAATTAGGATAGAAAACACAACGGGGAGGCTCCAAATTCGTGATAAACCTAAGCTCTGATCCAAGATGATGTAGGGTGGAACCCTAGATGGCCGATCTTTCACGAAAGGAGCGGATCCCTACGAAGAACACGAGGGAAACACGAGGGGAAACACGAGGGGAACACGAGAGAAATCACTCAACCAACAAGAATAGATCACACATGCGCTAGATCGATGAACACAAAGGTAAGATACAAGATCCAAAGTCAACAACGGACGATACAAACGGTAACCGGTTCTTCTCCGTGAGGAGGTCTTGATGGGGGCCGCCCAAAAGGGGGTCTTGATGATATATCCCGCAGGATCTTCTCCTAGATGGAGGTCTTGGCCTCCATAAGGAGTAGTAGTCTCTCTCTCTCTCAAGAGTAGAGTGGTACAAGGAGCAAAGCTCTCTATCAAATGAGCTATCACTTTGCTAACCCTAGAAAGGAGGTGGAGGTGGTCTATTTATAGTCTTAGCCATGAAGGGGTAAGTGGGAGAGGGATACAAGCCCAAAGGCCCGCGGCTGCGCACAGGCAGAGCGATAGTACCGCTTGGGAGGGCGGTAGTACCGCTTGGGAGGGCGGTAGTACCGCTTGCAAGCGGTAGTGCCGCTTGGACTGGGCGGTAGTACCGGACCCGGGTCGCTCGAGCACAGGAGTTTGTCGGGTTGAGCGGCAGTAGAGCGGAAGTTCGGCGGTAGTGCCGCTTGGGGGCCTCTAGCGGTAGTACCGCTTGGTGTGGGCGGTAGTACCGCTCGTCCTGGGTCTTCTTCCTCCTTCTCTTCCATGCTTCCCTCGCGGATGGTGTAGTTGTTCCTTGGCGCTTGCACTCCTCCTCGTCGTCCGTAGTGTTCCGACAATACCTATGCATGCACACGAGTGGAGTGTCAAGTAGTATACCATCCTCGAAGGGGTCAAGTGAGCACGTGTAAAGGAGATGATTCACCTTTGTGTATGTGAAGTAGATGTCACACGTGTCACTCGCCGAACGGACTCTTGACATGGTGATGTCCATAGGATGCTCCGCATCATCTGTCCTCTCCGGCAGCTTCCCCCTCCTTTCAGGCAGATCCTCCCCCTCCTCTCCTGCAGCTTCTCCCCTCCTCTCCGGTAGATCTCCTCCTCTTCTCTGTTATGTTATGTAGCATGCTAGTTGTCCAGCTATGCTCCTCTGCTTGTGCCTGCTATGTTACGCAGCTAGCCAACTATGCTCCTTTGCTTAGTACTCTGCTGGCTCACTACCTCACAATCAGCAGCAACTGCAAGGTGTGTATGCCTAGTTGCTACCAAATTCTACTCTATTCTGCTGCTTAGAACTCTCTAAGGCGTCCGTCTTGCCTTATGCCTTAGCGCTTAGGCGGTGAGGCGCCCCCCAGCGCCTTGCCTCGCCTTACCGCCTTAAAAACATTGGCGTCTCCTCAGGCTATGCTGTCGTCGGCATCTGATACCATGTTGAGTCGAGGGAGAGACATACCCGTGGCTCTGCATATGGCAGCTCGGGGTGAATCGTTGTGTGTGGCGGCTCAGGGAGAAGTGATGAACTGGTGGAATTTTGCTCTTTTTATGTCTTTTTAATTTCTTGCAGTCCATAGAGTTGCTAACTCTTATTATTGCTCTCACCAAAATATTTTCAAATTGAAGGTACTAATTTTAAATGGATCACATGATAGAGAAACTATTGGGCTGTCTGCTTCTGGCTTTGTGACTGCAATTACGGATTCTCTAAATCGGACATATGGTGATCCTGACAAAAGTCTAAAGTATCATGTAAGTTTGGTGACAATGCTTTTAAAAATAATTCATCGTATGATGATTGTAATTGGGCGTAATGCTATTTGATATGTAGTTATTGAGCATGCAAGCATTCTGTTCTGAATGTGGATATTAATTCTTAATGCTATAATGGATAATATTTCCCTGCATAATTTTTTTATTGTTATGTGCAGCCCAAAGACTATGTTAATGCCATATTGGTTCCTGAAGGAGGCCAAATTCCTTTAGATGTTGAAAATTTGGCATCTAAAGGAATTTTTCATGTGGTATGTAGTTCTATTCTATTGGCTGCAATGGTGCTTATTGAATTTTTTTTACAGAATTACCGTGTTTAGTAGGATTTCTCCCCTATTTGCGTTCTAAATTAACAACCTTGTGAATGAAGGCACCAACTAGTTAGAGCATCTACAGCTGGGCACCCCAGTGACCGGTCACAAAAATGTGACCCGGATGGGCTCCTTAAACGAGCCTCAAACGCGTGGGCTGACCGGCATCCCTCAGATCCAGCCCAAATATGGGGCGGATATGGGGGCGTCCGGGCGCGTCCGCCACGTCGGACCCGACAGCCCTACCCCACCATAATTTGCACCAAATCCACCAAACCCTTCCTCCTCCTCCTCCTGCCTCCCTCCTACCTTTCCCGTGCCTAAGCCCTTGCCGTCCGCCACCCTTGCTCCCCCCATCCTCACCGCCGGTCCTGATCCGCTACCTGAGATGTCGTCCAGCCCGTCCCAGAGCGCCGCGACAGAGACTGTGTTCACCTTGTCCGTCGGTATCCCGTCCCCGGCTTCGTCGTGCAAGCTGGAGAACGTCGCCTGGAAGATGCGGCGACGCCTGCAGCGATAGAGGGAAGTGACGGCGGCGGCGCAGGGAGATGTGGACATGGACGAGAAGTTGTCACCCCCGCCGCGCCTGGAACCCCGCACCCCATCCATCCGTTCGCCAACGCGGATTGCGTCGTCGGACCATGTTGGGACAAAGGAGGATCCGATAGCTGATTGAGGCATTCGGGAGAGCTTTCTGCCCATGCAGATGCCGGCGGTGGACGTAATCACTCGCCGCAGCTCATTCGGGCACAGACGAGCACGGGCACCGGCGGCTCCCGAGCTGCCCACGGCCTGTTTGACGGAATGACACAACAAGAGTTGGTATGTTTTTGTTGCTCCTGTCCGATCAACTTTGCATATGGCATGTTCAGTGTTTTGCATAGACCGCTAGTTCATTTCGGACATGATGAATGCTTGCAAACCATGATCATTAGGAGGTGTTCCTGTCGGACATGATGAATGACAATCAAGGTCCGACCCAAAAGGAGTACGAATTGGGGGGCACTGCATTTGAAGTTGGGACAACATCTGATCCCAATCCGAGCAAGAAGAAGAACAAGGGAAAGACAACGAAGGCAAGAGGTCCGGCATTCTCAACTTTTGAGGACATCTTGTTGGTCAAAGCTTGGTTGGCCACAACAATGGATCCAATTTGCGGCACCGAGCAAAAGGGGAACAAGTATTGGGAGAAGATTTGGATGAAGTATCACGAATAAAAGGAATATGTGGAGCCGCATCCTATCGTGACCAACCGCAATGTGGCATCTCTCCAACATCGATGGGGGATCATTCAAGGGGAAGTGAACAAGTACGTCGGCTACTACTCACAAGTGACCAAACGCTCTCAAAGTGGGACGGGAGTGGCAACTCACGTAAGCTCAGTTGCTTCATTTTGTCATCATTTGCATATGCTTCTTGTGTTTGCATTCTCGTGCTCATACACATGTTTGATAGACGGCAGTGGCGGCCACTTTGTATCACGAAACAGAGAAGCCGTTTGCTTTTAGCCATTGTTGGATCATATTGAATGGAGTGCCAAAGTGGACACAACTTGTGGCCGATCTCAAGGCCGGCAAGAAGAGGAATGATGGCTCAAGCTCCCACCAATCTATTGGGTTAGACGATGAAGAGGACGATATTGTCGTCGAGAATGGGAGAGCCACCGTGCCAAAGGATAGGCGATGAGTCATGGGAAACAAGTGGGAGAAGGCAAGGGCCTCCCGTGACGCCGCGGCTACAAAAATGTCCTCCACATGGGCGGGCATTTTTTCGGTGAGGGAGAACAAGAAAGAGGAGAGGTACAAGCTCATGTTGGATGCGCAAAAGGAGAAGATGGATGGGGACCGAAAGAGGACGGAGAAGAAGCTGGAAATTGAGAGGGAGAAGATCGAGTTGGAGAAGCAAGAGGCGACGATCAAATGGGAGCTCGAGAAGGCCAAGACATTTGGAGAGATTGAGCTTGAGAAAGAGAGGTTGCAACTCGCATGGGACGCGGAGGATGCGAAGATCATGTTGGCGGACAAAACCCTCTTGGATGAGCATGCAAGGAAGTGGCTTGCGGAGAAGGAGTTCAACGAGCCTAGGGAGTACGAGGCGGTGAGGGTGGCTGCGGCGGCAGCGGAGCATGCGGCAAGGATGCAGGCGGAGCAGGATGCAAGGATGGCCTTGGAGCAGGCGGCATGGTTGGCTTCCGGTGAGTGATCCGGCCAACAAGCGAGGCATCCGTCACGCTCAGACATTGATTTCATTTTGGCATGCCTGGATTGTTGAACTATGATTTGCTTTGCTATGTTTCGAACTGTTGAATTCTAACAATTTGTATCTTCTGATTGACATGCATGGATTGCATGGATTTGAGGCTCCGCATTTGAGTTATGTGGATGTGCGGCAGCCCATATGAGGGGCTGGCGGGCGTTGTCCGCGGACGCGCCCGCGGGCGTATAGGGGGCTGGATTTGCCCAGTCCGGCTGTAGATGCTCTTATATTCCTTAAAGCTTGTCTTCTTTGACTGCTGACCTGGATAAGTGCATGGATGAACCCACTTTGGAACCTGTTGGTACACTAGTTTTTAATTTGTTTCCATGCTGCTTGGGATTTTCATCGCACAATCCAGTTGCACCTATAGATCGTCATCCCCATTATGTAAAACAGAATCTAGATCAGATTATAAGTTCATTGTTGCTTAAATAATGGTAATTGATGAGGATTTTACACTGTTTCTTGTTGCAGCTTTTTTAGATAAACCTGGTTAAACAAGCTTACTTTAGAATCACAACATTACTAACTTTTATGCCATAAAAACTGTCATAGTCCCCTTAGACCTTACCGTAATCATGACTGATGTTGATGCCTACTTCTCTGCTTGCTGCTTTGTCTTGGATCCTTGACCTGTATGGCATTGGTCACAAGCTTCTGTAGTCACTACGCTTTTACTAAAACCAGTCGTTTTGATGTACGTATGTTGCAGTTAACCGTGAAATCTGTACACGACACGAAGGTGGGTGTCATATTTGATCCACAGTCTTTAATCCAAGCTCTGACCGGTCTGATATCCGAGCACATGGATGCACGCCTCGCGGAACCTGACCCTCTAACTGAAAACGTGACGTCTGTATGCTGAATCTCTCAAGGATGCACTTTCAGGTACACAGTATGCCAGTCCTATTCTTATCATGTTAGTGGTCCTACTTCAGATAGCGCTGCAGGTTTGCACCAAAATGACACGGTTGAAAGGAAAACCAAAATGCATAAGAGTAGGTTTTAGTCTCCCTCTCGAAAGAACCGTCATTCATTTCAGTTCTGGTGAATAGCGATGCTTCCAGACGATTCGGGTGCCTGCTTCGGTTGCCAGTTCTACTTCCCATGTGGCACTACTGTGGGAAAGCCAATAGGGCAAGCTGATTAAAACCTCTAAATATGTGACACTTACGGCAGTCTCAGTGCATTTGTATCTAATTAAGTTATAGCTAGGTATATAACTGTCCTAGTGGCTTGTATCTTTGTGTTGTATCTAATATTGTTTAATTGAGCATGTCGTTTATGATCTACTTGGCATTTTAACCACGTGGCCTTTTTGTGGCATGTGACAAGCATTCCATGTTGGGAGAAGCTTGCATGAAAAAAGAAAGAGACTAGCACATGCAAAGTGGATAAATGCATGAACATATATACATGGAACTCTGGGTTGATAGCCGTTGCCACTGTACAAAAGGAAGTAAGGACATAAAACAGTCAGTTATCCGAATAATCATTCTTGTGCTCGACACTCTGCATCCCATCCACTAAGGTGTATAATCTGCGATACCTTATTTGGCGCTGTATTGCTGTAACCTGTGGTTCCCTCTGGTTTTGTAAAGCTTCTAGAAGCTTTTGGCCGGTTTTATCTTTGTTTCTGCCAGGTTTTTGTACTGTTTTTCATTATTATATTTTTTGTTTTCAAATTTCATTTTTTTCAAATCCATGGACTTTTTCAAATTGTAACAATTTTCAAAATCACAAACCTTTTCATTTTTGTGAACTTTTTTCAAATTTGTGATCTTTTTTCTGGATTTGCAGTCTTTTTCTGAATACATGAACATTTTTGCATTTTGTTAATTATTTCAAATTCACGAACTTCTTTTGAATTTGTGTTTTTTTGAATTCATGAACTTTTTGTGAATTTTGTGAACAATTTTCGAATTTGTGAGCTTTTCAAATTTGTGTCATTTTTAAAATTCCTGAACCTTTTCCATGAACAATATTCAAATTCGCAAACTTTTTCAAAATAAAAAAGCGATCCTTTTTTTACCTAGACGGCAGACCAATCTTGTAGGAAAATACGAGCCAAATAAACTACCTTTTTTTTTAGAACGCCAAATAAACTACCTGAGCAAGCGGGCGAGCGAGTGTGGCGGAGCGAGCGATCGATTATAGGGGCGTTCTCCTATAGTCTTGTGTATAAACCGTTCCCAGCCAATTGTGCCCAATTATATTGGCTCGACGTAACTCCCGGCCTGGCCCACAATCCTTTTTTTAACGTGGGCACTTTATTGATCAGTTGACAACATTATAAAGAATCTCTCGGATGCAATCTGAAACAAAATGAAAAACACACATACTAATAGAATTTTACATGACTTGGCTTACACATGAGCCACTACATTGAAGTGCCGACGAATATGCTTGAAGACCATTGAGGTGAAGACGCCGGTCGCAACAACCGAACCAATGAGGACCCATCTTGAATTGGTGACTTCAATTGTTGCACTAATGACAAGCAATCCATGGTGAAGATAACATAAAAAAATTGTTCATCACGCTCTAGAAAGACAACTCTTCAAATGGCCAATGCGCCCATCATTTCAGGTTCCAAAACACCCTGAATAGGTTCAGTACAGGCAGACACACAGTGGCCGTCGTGGTCCCTGTCAATGACCTCAACATGTGAGCGACTACGATCCAAAACGACGAAATTACGCATAGTACTACAGCAGGATGGTAGAGATGCTGCAGAATCATATAAACATAAGCTTCGATCTTCTTCACTGTACATCGAGGATGAGGAGCATCCGATTTTTTTTTTTTGGCATAAGTGCACGCCTCCCAGATATGCCAGTGTCACCATAAGAACAGTGGCCTTCTGACCTGAGAATCTGGACAGAAAATCGCATAGCCAAAGCTTAGGAGACAAAAAATTATAACGCCACAAGCTGATGCTGAAGACACTTTTACCATCTCCCAAACTTTTCTCGCATACGGGTTCTACATATTCTAGCCTTGCACAGAAACAACAAAAATCTGAAGTAACCAAGGTATGTGTCATTGGAAGATTTATTTGATATTCCCAATCTGATTTTAACCCTCTAATTGACACCTTCCGGACAACCACGACCAAAGAACAATGAGGTTTTGTCTTTGTTGATCAACTGACCAGACCCATTACAATAAAGGTTTATGGTAGATTCCAAAGCATCCACACTACACATGTCACTTCTTGCAAAGAAGATGCCAACAGAAAGGAGATGTGAAATGAGTGGACTAGAGCGACCATTCCTAATACCATGTAGCTAGTGGCAATTCTCCTTGTGAGCTAATAGACTTGACAGGCCTTAAGTGCACAAAAGAAACATGTAGGGGCTAATTGGGTCTCCTTAAAGAATCGCCCTCGAGGGAACAACCGGAGCAGTAAGCTCACCATTGAATTTGACAGCATATCTGACATTGGTCACACACCTCATCACCGAGCTGATCCATATCAGAGCAAAGACAAGCTTGGAGAGGCAGCCATGAAGATAACTCCACTCAACACAATCATATGCCTTCATCATACAAATATTCATGGCAAAGGAAAGTTGTTTTGCTTGTTGACGTCTTATAGTATGTACTCGTTAGCAATCAGGGCATTATCAGTGCTCAATATAGCAGGCACAAAAGCACTTTGAAACTCTGAGATGACAACATGCAAAAGCAACTTCAGACAGTTAGCCAAAACTTTGGAGGCAGTTTTGTAAAGCACGTTGCATATACTTATAGGTCTAAAATTCCAAATGCTCCGGTCGTGCAACTTTAAGAATTAACACAATAAAAGAGTCACGTAAACCTTCAAGGATAAGCACAATCGCGAGTCAATGTCCCTCTCTTCCAAGAAGCTTCTAACAACATGACAAATTTCCTCCCAATAAAGTTCTAGTGAATCTGATAAAAGAGAGCGTGGAAACCATTCGGGCCTGGGGGTTTTGTTGGACCCAAAAAGAGCAGCCTTGATCTCCTTATCAGTATAACACTAGTAGAAAAGGGGGCAAAGGTCCAGGCCGGGTCACCCCATTAGTCCCGGTTCAGTCCAGAACCGGGACCAATGGGGGCATTGGACCTGGTTCGTGAGCCCAGGGGGCCGGTCGGGCCACGTGGGCCATTGGTCCCGGTTCGTCTGGACCTTTGGTCCCGGTTGGTGGGACGAACCGGGACCAATGGTCCTCGCTCCTGGCCCACCACCATTGGTCCCGGTTGGTGGCTTGAAACGGGACCAAAGGCTCCCCTTTAGTCCCGGTTCATGCCACCAACCGGGACCAATGGGGGTGCCTATATATACCCCCTCGCGCAAGAGCAGAGCACACTGCTTTGTTTTTTCCGGCCGAGGGGGAGAGGGCTTGGTGGTGCTCTAGCTCACCTCCTATGCACACAAGGTGTTCGATGGAATGCTCGAGCCACACTACTTAAGCTTTCTCCTCTCCAAGCTCGACCTCCAAGCTCCATTTTCCTCAATATTTGTCTAGTTTTAGCGGTCCGTCATGCCCCGTCCCCGTCTTCACCACCGTCGATCACCCGCGCCGAGCTCATCGCCGGCACCACCGTGGTGAGCCTCTTGTTCTTATCTTCTTTCTGAAAGGAAAAAATATTCTTACTTGTATGTTTACATAGATACTTGTATTATTTTCTTACTTTTATTATTGCATCT
This sequence comes from Aegilops umbellulata, assembly GCA_032464435.1. Classification (NCBI taxonomy): domain Eukaryota; kingdom Viridiplantae; phylum Streptophyta; class Magnoliopsida; order Poales; family Poaceae; genus Aegilops; species Aegilops umbellulata. The sequence continues at coordinate 254,184,801 of CP136056.1, forward strand.
TATATAGTGTGATGGTTTTGGTATCCGCCCCCGTCGGCCCTCGTCCTGTCTATGATTCGGATGTGGTATATATATATATTATCTTTATAACTATTGGTTCATTTATTGTTTATGAAAATTATGCCGACCAACGTGACATAGATTTTATTTATCTAGGATGTATGTGAACCGGAAATTCCAACCGACCCTATTGTCGAGAGGTTAAATTTAGTTGAAGAAGAAAACAATTTCTTGAAGGAAAAAATAAAAAAATTGAGGAGGAGAAGATGATATTGGAGTTGCATGTTGCGGATGTCGTCGATGATCACAAGATCAAGATGGATGCAATGCGCTTGAAGATTAGAAAGATTAGAAAATATGCCATTCATACCGAGGCTTGGTATCATTATGTCGTTGGATCAATTGTTACCTTGGTTGCGATTATGATCGCATTTGTTTTCGCATTGAAATGTTTTACATAGTTTCAATGTATGGTTTAATTAATTAGATGCTCTGGAGAGCTATATGTTGTTAGATGAGAACTATGTATGTACTTTGGTTTTAATGTGATGATGAACTTCTATTAATTTGAACACTTAATTATATATAATGCACGCAGATGAACCGACAATGGATGTACGGTGACAGACACACCTCCGAGTATATTAAGGGCGTGCATGAGTTTCTCGATGCGGCTGAGGCAAACAAGCAGAATGGTTTTATGTGTTGTCCATGCACTAAATGTGGGAATACGATGTCTTACTCTAACCGGAAAATCCTTCACACCCACCTGCTTTACAAGGGTTTCATGCCACATTATAATGTTTGGACGAGGCACGGAGAAATAGGGGTTATGATGGAAGACAGCGAAGAAGAAGAGTACGATGACAACTATGTGCCCCCTGAATACGGTGATGCTGAAACGGGGGGAGCTGGTGAAGATCAAGAGGAACCAGACGATGTGCCCAATGATGCTGCAACGGGTGAAGCTGTTGAAGATCAAGAGGAACCAGACGATGTGCCCGATGATGATGATCTCCGCCGGGTCATTGTCGATGCAAGGACGCAATGCGAAAGTCAAAAGGAGAAGCTGAAGTTCGATCGCATGTTAGAGGATCACAAAAAGGGTTGTACCCCAATTGCGAAGATGGCAACACAAAGCTTGGTACCGTACTGGAATTGCTGCAGTGGAAGGCGAAGAATGTTGTGCCTGACAAAGGATTTGAGAAGCTATTGAAAATATTGAAGAAGAAGCTTCCAAAGGATAACGAATTGCCCGAGAGTACATACGTAGCAAAGAAGGTCGTATGCCCTCTAGGATTGGAGGTGGAGAAGATACATGCATGCCCTAATGTCTGCATCCTCTACCGCGGTGCATACAAGGATTTGAACGCATGCCCGGTATGCGGTGCATTGCGGTATAAGATCAGACGAGATGACCCTGGTGATGTTCACGGCGAGCCCCCCAGGAAGAGGGTTCCTGCGAAGGTGATGTGGTATGCTCCTATAATACCACGGTTGAAACGTATGTGCAGAAACGAAGAGCATGCCAAGTCGATGCGATGGCACAGTGAGGACCGTAAGAAAGACGGGAAGTTGAGAGCACCCGCTGACGGGTCACAGTGGAGAAAAATTGTGAGAAAGTACTGGGATGAGTTTGCAAAGGACCCAAGGAACGTATGGTTTGCTTTAAACGCGGATGGCATTAATCCTTTCGGGGAGCAGAGCAGCAATCACAACACCTGGCCCGTGACTCTATGTATGTATAACCTTCCTTCTTGGATGTGCATGAAGCGGAAGTTCATTATGATGCTAGTTCTCATCCAAGGCCCTAAGCAACCCGGCAACGACATTGATGTGTACCTAAGGCCATTAGTTGAAGAACTTTTACAGCTGTGGAATGGAAATAGTGTACGTACGTGGGATGAGCACAGACAAGAGGAATTTAACCTAAAGGCGTTGCTGTTCGTGACCATCAACGATTGGCCCGCTCTCAGTAACCTTTCAGGACAGACAAACAAAGGATACCACACATGCACGCACTGTTTAGATGACACTGAAAGTATATACCTGGACAAATGCAGAAAGAATGTGTACCTGGGCCATCTTCGATTTCTTCCGACCAACCATCAATGTCGAAAGAAAGGCAAGCATTTCAAAGGCGAGGCAGATCACCGGAAGAAGCCTGCCATGAGTACCGGTTATCACGTACTTGCTATGGTCAATGATTTACACTTAATCTTTGGAAAGGGTCCTGGCGCACTAGCTGTTCCGAATGACGCCGAGGGACACGCACCCATGTGGAAGAAGAAATCTATATTTTGGGACCTACCCTACTGGAAAGACCTAGAGGTCCGCTCTTCAATCGACGTGATGCATGTGACGAAGAACCTTTGCGTGAACCTGCTAGGCTTCTTGGGCGTGTATGGAAAGACAAAAGATACACCTGAGGCACGGGAGGACCTGCAACGTTTGCACGAAAAAGACGGCATGCCTCCGAAGCAGTATGAAGGTCCTGCCAGCTACGCTATTACGAAAGAACAGAAAGAAATCTTCTTTGAATGCCTGCTCAGTATGAAGGTCCCGACTGGCTTCTCGTCAAATATAAAGGGAATAATAAATATGCCAGAGAAAAAGTTCCAGAACCTAAAGTCTCATGACTGCCACGTGATTATGACACAACTGCTTCCGGTTGCATTGAGGGGGCTTCTACCGGAAAACGTCCGATTAGCCATTGTGAAGCTATGTGCATTCCTCAATGCAATCTCTCAGAAGGTGATCGATCCAGAAATGTACCAAGGCTAAGGAGTGATGTGGCGCAATGTCTTGTCAGTTTCGAGCTGGGGTTCCCACCATCCTTCTTCAATATCATGACGCATGTCCTAGTTCATCTAGTCGACGAGATTATCATTCTGGGGCCCGTATTTCTACACAATATGTTCCCCTTTGAGAGGTTCATGGGAGTCCTAAAGAAATATGTCCGTAACCGCGCTAGGCCAGAAGGAAGCATCTCCATGGGGCATCAAACAGAGGATGTCATCGGGTTTTGTGTTGACTTCATTCCTGGCCTGAAGAAGATAGGTCTCCCTAAATCGCGGTATGAGGGGAGACTGACTGGAAAAGGCACTCTTGGAAGTGACTCAATAATATGCAGGGACGGATATTCTTGGTCTCAAGCACACTACATAGTTCTACAGAACTCTACCTTGGTGACCCCGTATGTCGATGAACACAAGAACAATCTGCGCTCCAAACACCCGGAGCAGCGCGACGACTGGATTACATGTGAACACATCAGGACTTCCAGCAGTTGGTTGGAAGCACGTCTCAGAGGTGACAACACTGTTTGTGATGAGTTGTACTTGTTGTCCAAGGGACCATCTTTGACTGTATTGATTTACAAAGGATGCGAGATAAATGGGAATACATCTTACACGATTGACCAAGATGAAAAGAGCACCAACAAAAACAACGGTGTCCGCTTTGATGCAACAACCGAGAAGGGAAAGGACACATATTATGGTTACATAGTTGACATATGGGAACTTGACTACGGACAAGATTTTAAGGTCCCTTTGTTTAAGTGCAAGTGGGTCAATCTCTCAGGAGGCGGGGTACAGGTAGACCCACAGTATGGAATGACAACAGTGGATCTGAAAAATCTTGGGTACACTGACGAACCGTTCATCCTAGCCAATGATGTGGCACAAGTTATCTATGTGAAGGACATGTCTACCAGACCGAGAAAAAGAAAAGATAAGGAAGAGAATACATCATACGATGAGCCAAAACGCCACATAGTTCTTTCAGGAAAAATGGACATCCTGGGAGTGGAGGGCAAGACAGACATGTCTGAAGATTATGAAAAGTTTCATGAAATTCCTCCCTTAAATGTCAAGGCTGACCCAAGCATCCTGATAAACGATGAAGATTATCCATGGTCACGGCGCAATAAGCAAATGACACAAGCGAAGAAAAAATGAAGACTTTCTCCCGCAACTATTATGATGATACCATGCCAACTTTGTAACAGACGAGTATGCTATGCCAACTTTTTCAGAGTTCATTTGAAAACTATGAATTTAGGTCGAATTTTCTCTATAGGTGCATCTATGTTCATTTTTTTAGTAAAGTTAATCACAAACTTGTGATTCACACAAATTTCAAAGAATTCAAATTTTAACTATTCAAATTTGAAAACTAATGGCACTAACAGAAAGTTTATAATTTTTCTAAAACTAATGGCACTAACAAAAAGTTTATAATTTTGCTGACCTAAAAGCAAAAAGAATTAAAAAATAAAGCAAAAAACAAAAGAAAATAAATAATACAGAAAACAAAACAAAAAAACTGGAAATAAAAATAAAAATAGCAACAATAAGTATTTTGTTGTAAGTAGAAACAAAATAAAATAAATAAAGCAACAAAGAAAACAAAAAAAAAAACTAAAAAAGTGTTTCCAAATTTGAAAACTAATGACACTAACAGAAAGATTATAATTTTTCTAAAACTAAAAGCAAAAAGAATTAAAAAATAAAGCAAAAAACAAAAGAAAATAAATAATGCAGAAAACAAAACAAAAAAACTGGAAAAAATAGGGCTCGCCCCTGGCCCATGACCATTAGTCCCGGTTTGTGCCACAAACCGGGACTAAAGGGTTGGCCCTCGTTGCACCCAGAGTTTAGTCCCACCTCGCCAACCGAAGGGCGCCCACACCGGTTTATAAGCCCGTCCCTCTCTGCCTTGTTGAACTCCTCTCAAAGTGAAAATAGATGCCCCTATACAGGAAATTTGACCTAAATTCATAATGAATTTCTCTGAAATTCATAGAAATTGATTATGAATTTAGGTCGAATTTTCTCTATAGGGGCATCTATGTTCATTTTTTTGGTAAAGTTAATCACAAACTTGTGTTTCACACAAATTTTAAAAAATTCAAATTTGAACTATTCAAATTTTAAAACTAATGGCACTAACAGAAAGTTTATAATTTTTGTGACCTAAAATCACTAAAAAAACTATAAGTATTTAGTTCTAAGTAGAAATGAAAAAACAAATAGCAAAAAAGAAAAAAAATGCCTATAATATTTGTTATGACTAACTAAAATTACCAAATTGAGTATAATGATAAAACACAGTAATATTAAATAGCAGGAAAAAGAATGACTCAAAAATCAATTTTTATAGTAAAGTTATTCATAAACTAGTGATTCACACAAATTTTAAAAAATTCAAATTTAAACTATTCAAATTTTAAAACTAATGGCACTAACAGAAAGTTTATAATTTTTGTGACCTAAAAGAAAAAAGAAATCACTAAAAAACTATAAGTATTTAGTTCTAAGTAGAAATGAAAAAATAAATAGGAAAAAAATGGCACCTACTGGGCCACCACGGCCTGAATACGACTAGAAGCCCATCCATGGGCCAGGATTCAGGCTCGCAGAAGGCCCAGCAGGCCCACCGGCATAGCGGTGTGAGATTAGGCCCATAGGCCTGCAGTTCTGAGGAGTTCGATGGAGATGGCGAGGCAGCGCTTATAAACAGGTGCGGCCGCTCCTCAGCTAGCGAGGTGAGACTAAACATCCCACCGCACCGCGGCTTTGGCAGGTGTAGGACCTACGAACCAGGACCAATGCATACCTTTGGTCCCGGTTCGTGGCACCAACCGGGACCAATGCCCCCCTTTAGTCCCCGTTGGTGCCACCAACCGGGACCAAAGGCCGCCGCTTCCCGCCCTTTGGGCTGCTGAAAAAGTCCTTTGGTCCCGGTTGGTGGCACCAACTGGGACTAATGCCCACCTTTAGTCCCGATTTGCGCCACGAACCGGGACTAAAGGCTTTGCTATATAAGTTCACACTTAGGAAATTTTCACTCTCATCTCTCGCAGTTGCCGCCCCGACGCCGACGCCGCCAGGCTGCCCCGACGCCGCCCACCGCCCCCGCCGTCGCCGTCGCCTCGCCCGTGCCCGTCGTCGCCACCGCCCGCGCCCCTGCCTCGACGCGCGTCGCCCCGGCCCGCCCCTGCCCCGACGCGCGCTCCCCGACCCGCCCGCGTCGCCGGCGCCCGCGCCCCTGCCCCGACGCGCGCCGCCCCGGCCCGCCCTCGCCGTCGCCCGCGCCCCTGCCCCGACGCCATCCTCGCCGCCGACCCCGCGCGCGGTCCTCTCCTCAGCTTGGTCTGGCCGCCGACGCCTTCCCTTTGCAATTTTTTTCATATATATATATATATGCTTGTTTATATATATATATGCTTGTTTTTTATATATATGTAATGATTTTTTTTATAGAATATGATGTTTTTTTCATAGATGATCACATATATGATGTATGCACGAATGTGGATGAAATATGATGTTTTTTTGTTCATAGAACATGATGTTTTTTTAATTCACAGATTTTTTTTGTTCATGAGAGAGGCGGGGACGTTGAGGGATCATAGATGTATTTTTTCAGAATTTCTATCGTGCATAGACGGATTTTAGACCACGGGAGCACCCCCTCCCTATCGTTGCAAAATTTGCTAAGTGATATTAAGAAGGAATGAAAAGAAGGATAGGAAAGAAGAAAATAAGAAGAGGAAAGAAAGAAGAAGAGGAGAAATAAATATAATAAGAAGAAAAAAGAAGAAAAAGAAGAGGAGAAGAAGAAAGGAATAGTGGAGAAGAAGAGAAAATAGAATATATTCTATTTTTTCTTCTTCTCCTCTATTCCTTTCTTCTTCTCCTCTTTTTTTTCTTCTTTTTTTCTTCGATCTTCTCCTCTAGCTATTCCTTTCTTCTTCTCCTCTTTTTATTTCTTCCTCGTTTTCTTATGTTTTATCGGGTCTGTCGTCGTCGATATACCCCTCCTGATAACTTCAACATGATGGGGTGGGGTGGATATACCCCCTCCCCGATAATATTATTTTCCCATGTACGTATGTCGTGTCGATATAAACTCCCGATAACTTCAACACGTGGGGGGTGGGTCGATATACCCTCTCCCGATAACTTCAACACGTGGGGGGGGGTCGATATACCCCCTCCCCGATAATATATATTATTTTCCCATGTATGTATGTCGTGTCGATATAAACTCCCGATAACCTCAACACGTGGGGGGGGGGGTCGATATACCTCCTCCCGATAACTTCAACATGAGGGGGGGTCGATATACCCCCTCCCGATAACTTCAACACGTGGGGGGGTCGATATACCCCCTCCCCGATAACTTCAACACGTGGGGGGGTCGATATACCCCCCTCCCCGATAACTTCAACACGTGGGGGGGGGGTCGATATACCCCCTCCCCGATAACATTATTTTCCCGTGTATGTATCTCGTCGTTGTCGATATTACCCCCTCCTTGAAGCGTTCTCGAGGCCACCCCTAACCCTTGAAGCGTTGTCGAGGCCACCCGAAACCCTAGAGAAGCAGCGTCGAGGCCACTAATTAATATGATTCCTTACTGTGATTAGCTAGCTAGTTCTACGTTTGCCACTAATATATCCATCTGTCATGTTTGAATAATAATTGCCATTGTAGCTACCAGACCTCAAACAGTCTGACCTCTATGCTCAGGTGTCATCCCTGGATCAGTAATGCTGATACCACACAATACTTTGAAGGATTTATAACAGAGTAGCAATCACACACTTCTTACATCGAATGTATCAAAGAGAACTTATTTCAATAAATATGGCTTAAGGCCATCTAATAACGATAACAGCGGAAGGCTTGGAAGATAAGCGAGTCCATCAACTCCAATGGCATCACTGAGTATAGAACCACGACCTAAAAGGCACCTTACTCGTCATCTGAAAAGTCTGCAACATGAAACGTTGCAGCCCGAAACGGGTCAGCACATGGAATATGCTGGCAATGTAACACATAGAGAGTAATGAAAGATTAAGCCTATACTACATGCATATATGGCTGGTGGAAAGCTCTATGGTTACAGTTTTTGCGTAAAGCCAATTTTTCCCTACTGCAAAGGAATAAATTAAATCCGTTGGGAAAACATGCCTTCCTATACTTAATGGCACTTGAAAACATCCTTGGCTGGCCATGTACTCCGCTCCTGGTGAGCTTACTAGCATAGGTGTTTTGAGAATCCTAGTGGGTAGGCGATTACTGCATCAGGCTGAGCTTCAACCTCCTCCACATTAACGTGGTTCACCTGTCCCCTGTTGAAAGGGTTCGGCTTCTTTCCAGAGCTTCCATTTCCATTCTGGCCTTCAGGACATTCATTGGCATAATGTCCGGTCTTTGAACACTTGAAACAGGTGACTTGGCTCAGATCTCTCTTGGCTGGGGTTGATGGGGTGGTACGGTTCTGGCCGTTGCTTCCTCCATTCCCATTACCATTCTTGGGGCCATTATGGTGGTGCGAGCTACCTCCCCCATGGGTATGCTGAAAATGAACTCCTGGTTTAGGGGTAAGACGGGGCTTCTGCTGAGCTCCTGAATTATACTTCCCCTGTCCATACTTCCTCTTGCGGTTTTCAATCTGCTGCTGCTTCCCCTCAATCATAAGAGCACGATCTACCAACTCCTGGTAGTTGTTGAAGCTTGCTACCATCAACTGCATACTCAGCTCATCATTCAGTCCTTCCAGAAACTTCTCCTGCTTAGTCGCGTCCGTAGCAACGTCATCTGGGCATAACGTGCTAGCTTACTAAAGTCATCCACATACTGGCCAACTGTCCGTCCTCCTTGGCACAAGTTGCGAAACTCATGCTTCTTCATGGCCATCGCTCCTACTGAAACATGGGTAGTACGGAAAGCTTGCTGAAACTGATCCCATGTCACCGTGTCTACAGGGTAAGTGGCTGTAAAATTCTCTCACCATGCTGCTGTGGGTCCTTCAAGCTGATGTGCGGCAAATTTTACTTTTTCCCCATCTGTACATCCTGCAGTGGTCAACTCCCTCTCTGTCTTGCGGAGCCAATCATCTGCTACTATCGGCTCGGTGCTACTAGAGAACACCGGCGGATTCAGCCTAAGAAAACGGGTTAAGTGATCAACAGGTGGTTACTGCATCAAGGCATTCTGCTGCTGGATCAACTGAGTGAGCTCCGGTGGGAAAGCAAATCCATTATCACGTCTCGGAGGCATCTGAGGGTTTAGAAAAGATGAGAATTAAGAATAGAATGAGGTCTAAAGGGAAAACACTACCCAAATGCACATGAGGCAAATACACACAAAATCACTTCATTCAATCAAACAAGGGCATACAATCGGTCTAGAACTATCGCAAAAGTGTGTGGACTATACTATGTACATGGTGGAACACTACTACTATTATGGTAGTCTACTAGAAAAACTGCTCCGATGAAGACTCCATGATATCTGCTCCAGCTTCGCCTTCGAAATCATCATCACTAGGATCGGAATCAGTGTCGTCGATGATGATGTAATTATCTGGACATGTGCAATCTTCATCTTCTCCTCCGGGTGCTGAGTCCCCCATGAGTTCTTCAATCTTCTCCTTAAGGTCGCCGTTTTGTCTCACTAGAGCTACAATCTCATCCATGTAGTCCTTGCGAGTGGCCTTCAGTTCTCCTTCTAGTTCAATAATCTTGGCTTTTGCTTTCTTCAACTCCATCATGTCTGCGCACATCTGATTCTCCTGGCGTCGAATGTGCTGGTTTAACTCCTGGATGAAAGGTGCAATGGATCTATCCTTCTTGGTGCTAACTATCTCCCATTGTTCATCTCGGCGTCCGCAAATCTGGTAAATAGTATCCTTGAGGTCTTCTTGGTAAACTTCTTCAATGCGTCCCATGGTGATGTGAGCTGCCATGCTCTTTCCCAGACTCCAGGTTGGTGCATTAAAAACACACTCTATGGGCTCCGTGACTGGTGCGAACGTCCTCCCTGGAACTTGAGCTTGAATCTTCCAACGCTCCTCTTTGGGTAAAGTGGCGTTGTAGGTCCCGATGAAGCTTGGTATTCCAATGTTCAGGTACTTGGTGACTTCCTTCAGGTGTCGTTCAAAAGGTGTATCTTCATCCGGTTGCGTGAACTTCATCCTCGCTTCCGTCATCCTAAAAGAGTAGAAAAGATGAGGAGTCAGAAATGAGAAGAGAGTAGTGATCTAGGGCTTTAGCTTAGTGGTCGTGTCCTATAGTCAGCGTGTGCTCTGATACCATCTCTGTAGCGACCAGACCTCAAACAGTCTGACCTCTGTGCTCAGGTGTCATCCCTGGATCAGTAATGCTGACACCACACAGTACTTTGAAGGATTTATAATAGAGTAGCAATCACACAATTCTTACATCGAATGTCTCAAAGAGAACTTATTTCAATAAATATGGCTTAAGGCCATCTAATAATGATAACAACGGAAGGCTTGAAAGATAAGCGAGTCCATCAACTCCAACGGCATCACTGAGTATAGAACCACGACCTAAAAGGCACCTTACTCGTCGTCTGAAAAGTCTACAACATGAAACGTTGCAGCCCGAAACGGGTCAGCACATGGAATATGCTGGCAATGTAACACATAGAGAGTAATGAAAGATTAAGCCTATACTACATGCATATATGGCTGGTGGAAAGCTCTATGGTTACAGTTTTTGCGTAAAGCCAATTTTTCCCTACTGCAAAGGAATAAATTTATTTAACTATCCTGGTGGTTGTTAAACATTGAGAATGGTTGACAGCATCCTCAATCCCATTAAAGTAAACATCATTAAAACCCAACAACATTAATTTAAAGTAACATGATGAGATTCACATGATACCCAAGTACTAGATACTCAAAACGTCCATAACCAGGGACACGGGTAACCATGATTAGTTTGTACACTCTGCCGAGGTTTGCACACTTTTCCCCACAAGACTCGATCTCCTCTGTTGGATTTCTCGCACTACATGGTGTTTGAGAAATGGATGACCGAGACATAGTCTTTCAGAAGCGCTAGCACCTTACGATGGATAGACCGGTACACCTACTTTCCCCTTCATCTGCTAGTCTACCCTGTAAGAGTTCACACGACTTAATCAACTATGCCAGAGCCCATAATGGCTTGTGGCTGCACACAAAAGTTTCTAGTATGAATAATCTCATGATCCCTTTGAGCCTGGGTGGCGGTCCATAAAGAAAAACAACAGGCAATCCTGGGATACCCAGGTACCTCAATCCACCCAGATGTGTGTTTAAGTTGCCACCTTAGATAAACCATTAAATTAATAAACTCACATCTGTCATGGATATCACTCACCCAATCCACGTCTACTAGCATAGCATGGCATAATAAGCAAACGTAGAAGTAACTCCCAAAGGTTGATAATAAAACAGGTAATAGGTACTACCTCAACTATTTCCCATCCCACAATTTAATTAGAGCGTAATCATGCAATGTTTGAGGATTGATCTAATGCAATAAAACTGGGTAGTAAAAGAGGTATGATCAAAGTGTTACTTGCCTTGCTAATGATCCGCGAAACCTAGAGATTCGAAGTAACAGGCGGCGCACTCCGGGTATTCTATCGCAGACAAACAAACAAGCATACAATAAGTACTCATCTAATGCACAGGTAAAACTCAAATAAAAGATCTAACCAGAAAGTTCAACTTAAGAACTCCGGTTCGCAAAAAGAATCAAATCGACCGAAGCAACGAAAGTCAAACATCGAAAGAAAACAACTTCGTTCTACTAATCTGGATCTAAGTCAAATTTTACAGAGGCAAAAACTTATTTAAGTTGATTAAACGGATAGAGGGTTTCGAGACGAAACTCCAGGCGCTTGAATCACCTGATTCCGATAAACGAGCGAAACTTATACTAAAACGAAAATCGGATCAGATATCGTGATCAGAAAATAATTGCGGAAAATTCGAGAAAAAGAAAAATGACGAACGGGTTAACGAACGAACATTCGTTATCCAGATCTAACCGATGAACACATTCGTTAAAACGAACGAACGAGCGAACGTTCGCTAATTAACCTAAACCGAAAAATAAAACCGATCTAATAATAAAAACGGAATCTAAAAAAAACCAATGAAAACCGATCGGTTTAAAAAAAACCCGGTGGCACGGGATTTGAGGCGAGGCGAACCTCGGGCGGCATGCGGCGAGGCGGCGGCGTCCGGTGGCGGTGGCGGCGGCGGTGCGTGCGGGCGGCGGCAGCGCGGGTGCGGGGCTGGGGCGGCGGCTCGGGCTAGGGTTTGCCCCGGGTGGGCTGCCCCGGCTTATAAGGGCTAGTCGGGCCGGAGTCCCGATCGGACACGGCCCGTAGGTCGGTTCGTTTTTTTAATAATTACGCGCAGAAGAAAAATAAAAAGAAATACTAAACGGACTCCAAAAATCCCAAAATAATTTTCCCCGACTTCTAAAATCAAGCCGGACAAAGTGAACATTTATTTGGGGCCTAAATGCAATTTTGAAGAACGCATATTTTTCCTAAATTCAAAAAAATAGCGAAAAACTCCGAAATAAACTCTTATTTGATTTTATTATTAAATCCTCAATATTTCTTTATTTTGGGAAATTCTTTTTATTCCCTCTCTCATATTTTTGTAATAGAATTTATTGATGATAAAATAAATAAAATCAAATGATCCCATTCTCAAAAATTGAGAAAACTCAATTATGAAAATAACGAAATCCCCAACTCTCTCCGAGGGTCCTTGAGTTGCGTAGAATTTCTTGGATCAAAACCAAAAGCAAATAAAATATGATATGCAATGATGATCTAATGTATAACATTCCAAATTGAAAATTTGGGATGTTACAAACCTACCCCCCTTAAGATGAATCTCGCCCTCGAGATTCGGGTTGGCTAGAAAATAGGTGAGGGTGGTCCTTGAGCAAATCTTCTTCTCGTTCCCAGGTGGCTTCGTCCTCCGTGTGGTGGCTCCACTGAACTTTACAGAACTTGATAACCTTGCTGCGGGTGACTCGGCTGGCAAACTCGAGAATCTTAACTGGTTTCTCCTCATAGGTCAAATTGTTATCCAACTGAATTGCTTCCAATGGTACTGTGTCTCTCAAAGGTATGTCAGCCATCTCCGCGTGGCACTTCTTCAACTGAGAAACGTGGAACACATCATGAACTCCTGACAATCCTTCGGGCAATTCCAACTTGTAGGCCACTTCTCCCATACGCTCCAAAACTCGATATGGTCCTACAAATTGTGGCGCTAACTTTCCCTTAACACCAAAACGCTTAATTCCTCGTAGTGGAGATACTCGAAGATAAACTCTATCTCTGACTTCATAAACTGTCTCCTTGCGTTTAGAATCTGCGTAGCTCTTCTGCCTGGACTGGGCTACTTTGAGCCTATCGCGAATCAACTTCACCTTCTGTTTAGACTCCTTAATCAAATCAGGTCCAAACAACTGGCGGTCTCCAACTTTGTCCCATGACAACGGTGTCCTGCACCTCCTTTCGTACAAGGCTTCGAAAGGGGCCATTTGCAAACTGGTTTGGTAACTGTTGTTGTAAGAGAACTCTGCATATGGCAAATTGTCGTCCCAACTAGATCCATAATCTAGCGCACAGGCTCTCAGCATATCCTCCAAAATCTGATTGACTCTTTCGGTCTGTCCATCTGTCTGTGGATGAAAAGTTGTACTGAACTCTAGCCTGGTACCCAAAGTTTCGTGCAACTGCTTCCAGAACTTTGAGGTAAACTGGGTTCCTCTATCCGATACGATACTCCTCGGAACTCCATGTAAACATACGATCCTGGTCATGTATATCTTTGCCAACTTAGCACTGGTGTAAGTGGTCTTTACTGGGATGAAATGAGCTACCTTCGTCAACCGATCAGCTACAACCCAAATTGAGTCATAGCCAGAACGAGTCCTTGGTAATCCCGTGATAAAATCCATGCCTAGCTAATCCCACTTCCATTCGGGTATCGGCAATGGCTGTAGCAGTCCTGCTGGCTTCTGATGCTCTGCCTTTACTCTCTGACATACATCACAAACTGCTACATACTCTGCAATATCTTTCTTCATTCCGGTCCACCAGAAAGTATCCTTCAAATCCAAATACATCTTGGTATTTCCTGGGTGAATCGTGTGCCTCTTGCAGAATCAACTTCCTGATCTCCGGGTCATTGGGCACATAAACACGGTCCTCAAACCATAGGGCATCATGCTCGTCTTCACGAAAACCTTTAGCTTTTCCTTCGCTCATTTTCTCCTTTATAGAGGCAATCTTGAAAGCACAACTGCTCCCCAGGTGGTTTTGGTAATTAATGTCAACATATCTCTTGTTGGACTAACGTTTCTATCTAGCATGTTTCATATAAGTTCAACAATGGAGTGGCATGGACTAAAGGTTATGGGAACTCCTTCAAGATGCTAAGGACAAAGGATTGGCTAAAGCTTCAAGCTCAAGACTCTTCATTTTACATTTTAGTGATCCAAGATCACATTGAGTCTATAGGAAAAGCCAATACTATCAAGGAAGGATGAGGTGTTGCTTAATGAGCCTCTTGCTTCATGTGCTTAATGATATGCTCCAAAAACCCTCAGCTACTTTCCCACTTACACATATGACCTAAACCTAAAGTCAAACTCGGACCTACCGATTCTTTCTATCCGGCGCCACCGAGTTTCACATGTCATAGCCACTGCCACAAACCCTAGCAAATCGGTTCTACCGATAGGGATCTCGGTCTCACCGAGATGGGATTGCAATCTCACTGTGTATGTCCATTGTCAAAATCGGTCTCACCGAGTTTAGGCAATCGGTACTACCGAGATTTCAATGCAAACTCTCTAGTTAACTTATTACCAAAATCGGTCCAACCGAGTTTAGTAATCGGTCCCACCGAGTTTGCCTGACCAACTCTCTGGTTAGCTAATTACCAAATCGGTCTCACCGAGTTTGTGTAATCGGTCTCACCGAGATTACGTTATGCCCTAACCCTAACCATATCGATCCTACCGACTTGCATGTCAGTCCCATCAAAAATCTCTAACGGTCACTAGGTTTACTATTTCGGTCCGACCGAGTTTGTTGATTCGGTCCCACCGAGATTGGTAAATTGTGTGTAATGGTTAGATTTTGTGTGGAGGCTATATATACCCCTCCACCTCCTCTTCACTCATGGAGAGAGCCATCAGAACACATCTACACTTCCAACTCATATGTTCTGAGAGAGAACCACCTACTCATGTGTTGAGGCCAAGATATTCCATTCCTACCATATGAATCTTGATCTCTAGCCTTCCCCAAGTTGCTTTCCACTCAAATCTTCTTTCTACCAAATCCAAATCCTATGAGAGAGAGTTGAGTGTTGGGGAGACTATCATTTGAAGCACAAGAGCAAGGAGTTCATCATCAACACACCATTTGTTACTTCTTGGAGAGTGGTGTCTCCTAGATTGGCTAGGTGTCACTTGGGAGCCTCCGACAAGATTGTGGAGTTGAACCAAGGAGTTTGTAAGGGCAAGGAGATCGCCTACTTCGTGAAGATCTACCGCTAGTGAGGCAAGTCCTTCGTGGGCGATGGCCATGGTGGGATAGACAAGGTTGCTTCTTCGTGGACCCTTCGTGGGTGGAGCCCTCCGTGGACTCGCGCAACCGTTACCCTTCGTGGGTTGAAGTCTCCATCAACGTGGATGTAGGATAGCACCACCTATCCGAACCACGGGAAAAACATCCTTGTCTCCAATTGCGTTTGAATTCTCCAAACCCTTCCCTTTACATTCTTGCAAGTTGCATGCTTTACTTTCCGCTGCTCATATACTCTTTGCATGCTTGCTTGATATGTATTGTGTATGTTGAAATTGTGCCTAAAACTCCACTCAAACCGGAAAAGTTTAAAAATTGCAACTTTAGCACTAAGTGTCTAATCACCCCCCTCTAGACACACCTACTTCTAGATCCTTTAAGTGGTATTAGAGCTTTGGTCTCCATTGCCTTGGTTTAATCACCATTGGAGGAAGATGGATGTGTCTACTTTAGGGAGTCTTAGACATAGAGTGCCTATTCTTGATGGAGAGTATTTTCATGAGTGGAAAAATGAGATGCCTGTAATTTTCAATCAATATCATTTGAACAAGTATATTGCTAGTCCTTGTGCTCCTCATGTTGATCCTATGCATCCCACCCTAGATGAAGATATTGACATGATTCGCAATCTTAGAACCGTTGAGCTCATCATTAGAGGATTGCCCAAAAACTTGATTGCTAGTTTACCTACTCTTAATTGTGCCTATACTATATGGAAATTTCTTGAGGAACGATTCCCCAATTGTTCCTTGAAAAATTTGGATGAAATTCTCCATTAATCTATTGCCTTGAGTAAAATGAACTCTAGTGAACCTAGTTTTGGTGATTGTTCATTTGAGCTTACTAATCTCATGCATGCTAAAGGAAATGTTGGAATCATTAGTGATATTATATCCGAAGCTATAAGAATTCATAAAAGTGACCACTTTGATGATCATTTATCTAATGAATCACTCTCTCTAGGAAATTACGAGTCACAAGATCATGTTGAACATGGATACTACGATGAGAATGATGATAGTGACTTCGATCTTGATGATGCAATGAGACACTTTGGTCTTATGGCTAATCTTCGAGGATATGTGTCAGGAGGAAAGGAATGGGTTATCGACAGTGGATGTACTGATCATATGACCGGAGACGAAGAGATGTTTCGTGAGCTTGCTGAAAATGACGACCCTCGAAAATATGTCACGTTTGGTGATAATTCAAAGGGTAAGGTGGTTGGCCTTGGTAAGGTGTCCATCTCACACGATAGCTCCATTCAAAATGTCATGCTCGTTGAATCTCTTGGCTACAACTTACTTTCAGTATCTAGACTTGCTGATTTTGGTTTGAATGTCCTATTTACTGAGGTAGATTGCCAAGTGTTTCGTTGAGACAATCATAAAATGGTTTTTACCGGTATACGTAGAGGTGACCTTTACATTGTCGATTTCTCTAAAAAGGCACAACCTAAAACTTGCTTTATCGCTAAATCCTCAAAAGGTTGGTTGTGGCATAGACGACTAGGTCACGTTGGCATGAGAAACCTTGACAAGCTTATTAAAGGAAATCATATCCTTGGAGTTAACGATGTCATATTTGATAAGGATAGACTTTGCAGTGCTTGTCAAGCAGGAAAACAGGTTGGAGGAAGGCATCCCGTGAAGAACATCATGACCACAAGGAGGCCACTCGAGCTACTTCATATGGATCTTTTTGGTCCCAATGCCTACAAAAGTCTCAGTGGAAATTCTTTTGGTCTAGTTATAGTTGATGATTTTTCAAGATTTACGTGGGTGTTCTTTCTTGATGATAAATCGCAGGTCCAAAAGATCTTCAAAAACTTCGCTAGGAAGGCCCAAAATCAGTTTAACGTGAAGATCAAGAAGGTTCGGAGTGACAATGGAACGGAGTTCAAGAACGCAAACGTGGACACCTTTCTTGACGAAGAAGGGATTTCACACGAGTTCTCGGCTACGTACACACCTCAACAAAATGGAGTTGTTGAGAGGAAGAACCGGACGCTCATCAAAATGGCGAGAACGATGCTTGATGAGTACAAGACGCCGAAGCACTTTTGGGCACAAGCGGTTGAGACAGCTTGTCATGCAACAAATCACTTGTATCTTCACAAGCTACTCGGCAAGACGGCATACGAGCTCCTCACCGGTAACAAACCCCAAGTTGGATACTTTCGAGTATTCGGCTCAAAGTGCTACATTCTTGATAAGCATCCGTTCAAAGTTTGCTCCTAAATCTCATGAGGGTTTCCTACTTGGTTATGGCTCAAACTCTCACACTTACCGTGTCTACAACAATTTCACCCGAAAGGTTGAAGAGACGGTAGATGTGAAGTTTGATGAATCTAACGGCTCGCAAGTAGAGCAATTGCCAATTGATGTAGGAGACAAAGACCCTTCAGAAGCAATCCAAGACTTGTCCATTGGCAAAGTTTGTCCAACGGAGGTGAAGGGGAGTACTTCATCCGTCCAAGTGGAAGCCTCTACTTCACGACAAGGTGAACCAAGAATCGACACGGAGGCATCCACAAGTGGGACACACCAAGATGAAGAAAACGAGGAAATGCATCAAGACGAACATCAACAACCTCGTTCTCCACCACGACAAGAGAACGACAACGTCAACAATGAAGAAGACCAAGAAGAAGAACAAGATGAAGAAGATGTTCAACGAAGACCCAAGCAAAAGCTTTCACGAGTTCGAGCAAGAATTGCCAAAGATCATCCCGTCGAGCAAATCTACAATGATATTCAAACTGGGAGAATTACTCGCTCAAAAACTCGTTTAGCTAATTTTTGTGAAAACTATTCATTCATCTCTAGCATTGAACCTATGAAGGTTGAAGAAGCATTGGAAGACCCGGACTCGATAAACGCTATGCATGAAGAGCTACACAACTTTGAGAGAAACCAAGTTTGGACATTGGTTGAGAAGCCCGACAACAACCACAACATCATTGGTACCAAATGGGTGTTTCGCAACAAGCAAGATGAAGATGGACAAGTGGTTCGCAACAAGGCACGTCTCGTCGCCCAAGGGTACACACAAGTCGAAGGTATGGACTATGGTGAGACATATGCTCCCGGTGCTAGACTTGAGTCCATCCGCATCTTACTTGCCTATGCGAATCACCATAATATCACCTTGTACCAAATGGACATTAAAAGTGCTTTTCTAAATGGTGAAATAGAGGAGGAAGTTTATGTCAAACAACCTCCCGGATTTGTCAAACCTAAGAAACCAAATCATGTTTACAAACTTCACAAAGCCCTTTATGGTCTTAAACAAGCTCCTAGAGCATGGTATAAATGCTTAACCAAGTTCCTTATTGTAAGTGGTTTTGAAATTGGAAAAATTGATTCCACACTTTTTACTAAAAGGGTTAATGGAGAACTATTTGTATGCCAAATTTATGTTGATGATATCATATTTGGATCAACTAACCCTCTTTTTAGTGAAAAGTTTGGAAAGCTTATGTCGGAGAAATTTGAGATGTCTATGATGAGTGAACTCAAATTCTTCCTCGATTTGCAAATCAAGCAAACTAAGGAAGGTACATTTGTCTCTCAAACGAAGTACACCAAAGACTTATTCAAGAAGTTCAATATGCAAGAATGCAAAGGTATGCCTACACCCATGCCTACTAGTGGACATCTTGATTTGACCAAAGATGGTGAACCGGTTGATCAAAAGGTTTATCGCTCTATGATTGGTTCATTGTTATACCTATGTGCTTCACGTCCCGACATTATGCTAAGTGTGTGCATGTGTGCACGATATCAAGCTGCTCCTAAAAAATGTCATCTTAAAGCGGTGAAAAGGATAGTGAGATACCTAATTCATACACCAAATTTTGGCATTTGGTATCCTAAGAGGTCCTCTTTTGATCTTGTTGGCTATTCCGACTCGGATTATGCCGGAGACAAGGTTGATAGAAAGTCCACTTCGGGTACTTGTCAATTTCTTGGTAGATCTCTTGTGTCTTGGTCTTCCAAGAAACAAAACTCGGTATCCTTATCCACCGCTGAAGCGGAATACATTGTCGCTGGTTCATGTTGTGCTCAATTACTTTGGATGACCCAAACTCTTAAAGATTATGGGATCTATGTGAAACATGTTCCATTGCTTTGTGACAATGAAAGTGCTATCAAAATTGGTCATAATCCTGTACAACATTCTTGAACTAAGCATATTGAAGTTCGTCATCATTTCATTCGAGATCATGTTGCTAAGGGTGACATTGATCTTAAGCATGTTCGCACCGATAAGCACTTAGCGGATATATTCACTAAACCACTTGATGAGAAAGTGTTTTGCAGGTTGAGAGGAGAATTGAACATTATTGATGCTTCAAATTTGGAGTAGAAACTCCATTGGATACATGCAACACATGAGCTTATGACTAATCCATGATATATCTCTTATGATGACTATCTTGTGTCTTGGATATATTTTGTACGTTGCATGTTATCTAACCCATGTAGGCACTTGGTTGAATCTAATTCTATGAGATTGCAACTTACTCACATCTTGAGCAATCTCTACATCACCAAGTCTCTACACAATGGTGGTTGACGACAAGGAAGCACGAAACCATTCAAACATATCCTTTGACAAATTCTATGTTGAGCTTCATGATTGTCATTTTTGGATATACAAGTTCTTTTCCTTGCAAGAACTAACCCATGTAGGTAGATGAACTCAAATTCCAAGTGGTGCTCCCAACTCTTGATGAGCTACATCAACCTTGAGCACCCACACAAGTTCCACTACATGAGCAAGACCCACACCACCACCCAAGGTATGATATTCCATCTTAGAGAAGCTTTACTCCAAGTCATGAGTCAAAGCAACTCAACAACATGAGAATACATCAAGATGCTTAAACGAAAAATGGTAACCCCATTTTGAGCTTAAACGATGAGTATGACCTATGATCAAGTGTTCTCACTTGACTCCTAAGTCAATATACTCTAACATAGGTGACTATGTCACCGCCCAACTCTAGATGAAGTTCTCTTGTGTTCTTTTCTGGGTTATTGCATTTGTCCCTTGCATATTTGTTTCCCTCTTTTTCAAAAAAAAAACCTTCATCTAGATCCTTCAGTTTCTTCTCTTTTCTGTTTTTCTTTGTTCTGCATTTTCTGCATCCAATTCCTTGCAAATCCTTCAGTTAATTCATTGCAAATCTTTGTGAAGATCTTATTTGACTAGTGAGCTGAGGTGACAAATGTTTTTCTCTGTGATGAACTCGGCTTCACCGAGTCATTGTTTTCGGTCCAACCGAATCCTTTCGGTACCACCGACACATGCCAACTCGGTGCCACCGACTTCACAACAGGAAAAACAGTTTGCCACTTATTCTATATTTCTTCTGATCCAGCTCCACTCAATGAATCTTGTCCTCTACAAGCATAACAGTTTTATTCACTGCTTTGTGCTGAGTCTCAAGGACCAAACCCATTCGACGGATTCCAGAAAAACCTTCTTGGAAATTGATGTCAAAGGGGGAGAGAGAGATCACATCAAAGCTTATCACCTACAAAGGAGAGAGTATTAAGGGGAGAAAGAGATCTCCAGGGGGAGAAAATACTCAAGGATCCCAGATGCTTGATGTTCAAGAGGAGAGATGCCACATGTCTTTTTGGGGGAAAGACATGTTCATATGTGCTTGTTTGCATTAAGTTCTATTCATTTATATCTTTCAGCTCTGATTTTCTGTTTCCTATCTTCTCCCAATATCCCATGTCAGATTCAGGGGGAGCAAGACATCTAAGGGAAAGAAGTCATTCAAATTCATTGCATATCTTTACTCTTGGGGACATGTCTAATCCAATTCGGTACCTTGTACTCACTCTCTACATGTCATCCCAATCTTGGTATTCTTGTGGTTTCTTTTGTTTGCTCTGGCTAGTGGATGTACCTGTGTTATCTAACCTTGTTTGTGCAGGTTCATTCCATCCTAAGCCAACTCAAAACTACAAGGTAAGTATATGCATCAAAATCATGAGTATGAGGAATTCTTGCTTATGTACATACTGTTTGCAAGAAGGACTCATAAGCATGAAGGTATTTCTCTTAATAATCTTTTTCTCTGATGCATATGGCCAAGATACATGTAACACATTGCCTACTTTGTCATGATTATGCTCTCACATGCTTCTATATTTTATATTCACATGATTGCATACATGTAGGGGGAGCCTATGTTTGTTACATGTCCTTCCAAAGCTTTACTTGTTATTCTTTGTATCATTATCTAAAGCTTTGATGTATGTTGCCATCAATTACCAAAAAGGGGGAGATTGAAAGCACAAGTGCTCCCCAGGTGGTTTTGGTAATTAATGTCAACATATCTCTTGTTGGACTAACGTTTCTATCTAGCATGTTTCAGATAAGTTCAACAATGGAGTGGCATGGACTAAAGGTTATGGGAACTCCTTCAAGATGCTAAGGACAAAGGATTAGCTAAAGCTTCAAGCTCAAGACTCTTCATTTTACATTTTAGTGATCCAAGATCACATTGAGTCTATAGGAAAAGCCAATACTATCAAGGAGGGATGAGGTGTTGCTTAATGAGCCTCTTGCTTCATGTGCTTAATGATATGCTCCAAAAACCCTCAGCTACTTTCCCACTTCCACATATGACCTAAACCTAAAGTCAAACTCGGACCTACCGATTCTTTCTATCCGGCGCCACCGAGTTTCACATGTCATAGCCACTGCCACAAACCCTAGCAAATCGGTTCTATCGATAGGGATCTCGGTCTCGCCGAGATGGGATTGCAATCTCACTGTGTATGTCCATTGTCAAAATTGGTCTCACCGAGTTTAGGCAATCGGTACTACCGAGATTTCAATGCAAACTCTCTGGTTAACTTATTACCAAAATCGGTCCAACCGAGTTTAGTAATCGGTCCCACCGAGTTTGCCTGACCAACTCTCTGGTTAGCTAATTACCAAATCTGTCTCACCGAGCTTGTGTAATCCGTCTCACCGAGATTACGTTATGCCCTAACCCTAACCATATCGGTCCTACCGAGTTGCATGTCAGTCCCACCGAAAATCTCTAACGGTCACTAGGTTTACTATTTCGGTCCGACCGAGTTTGTTGATTCGGTCCCACCGAGATTGGTAAATTGTGTGTAACGGTTAGATTTTGTGTGGAGGCTATATATACCCCTCCACCTCCTCTTCACTCATGGAGAGAGCCATCAGAACACATCTACACTTCCAACGCATATGTTCTGAGAGAGAACCACCTACTCATGTGTTGAGGCCAAGATATTCCATTCCTACCATATGAATCTTGATCTCTAGCCTTCCCCAAGTTGCTTTCCACTCAAATCTTCTTTCTACCAAATCCAAATCCTGTGAGAGAGAGTTGAGTGTTGGGGAGACTATCATTTGAAGCACAAGAGCAAGGAGTTCATCATCAACACACCATTTGTTACTTCTTGGAGAGTGGTGTCTCCTAGATTGGCTAGGTGTCACTTGGGAGCCTCCGACAAGATTGTGGAGTTGAACCAAGGAGTTTGTAAGGGCAAGGAGATCGCCTACTTCGTGAAGATCTACCGCTAGTGAGGCAAGTCCTTCGTGGGTGATGGCCATGGTGGGATAGACAAGGTTGCTTCTTCATGCACCCTTCATGGGTGGAGCCCTCCGTGGACTCCCGCAACCGTTACCCTTCGTGGGTTGAAGTCTCCATCAACGTGGATGTAGGATAGCACCACCTACCCGAACCACGGGAAAAACATCCTTGTCTCCATTTGCGTTTGAATTCTCCAAACCCTTCCCTTTACATTCTTGCAAGTTGCATGCTTTACTTTCCGCTGCTCATATACTCTTTGCATGCTTACTTGATATGTATTGTGTATGTTGAAATTGTGCCTAAAACTCCACTCAAACCGAAAAAGTTTAAAAATTGCAACTTTAGCACTAAGTGTCTAATCACCCCCCTTTAGACACACCTACTTCTAGATCCTACAAATTTCCTTGTCAGTCTTCTGAGCTTCTCTGATTCTATCCATCAAAGTTGACTGAATCTCTAATGCTGCTACATAGCCTCTCGGAACTATTTCCAAACATAGCTCACGAAGATCCTCGGCTAACTCCTTTGGTATTTCTCCCGTCATTAGCGTATTGACATGGCTCTTACGGCTCAATGCATCAGCTACTACATTAGCCTTTCTGGGATGGTAATGCAATCTCATATCATAATCCTTGATGAGCTCCAACCATCTCCTTTGTATGAGGTTTAACTCCTTCTGTGTGAAAATGTACTTCAAACTCTTGTGATCTGTGTACACTTCACAATGGTTTCCAATGAGGAAATGTCTCCATGTTTTCAATGCATGCACTACGGCTGCTAACTCCAAGTCATGCGTGGCATAATTCAATTCGTGAGGCTTTAGTTGTCGTGAAGCATACGAAACAACTCTTCCCTCCTGCATAAGCACTGCTCCAAGTCCTCGACGTGAAGCGTCGCAATATACCTCATAATCCTTGGTCTGGTCTGGCAAAATCAACACTGGTGAGGTAACCAAACTTTTCTTCAATTCCTGGAAACTAGCCTCACACTCCTCAGTCCATATGAATTTGGTATCCTTCTTCAACAACTCCGTCATAGGCTTTGCAACCTTTGAGAAATTCTCAATAAATCTCCGGTAGTATCCTGCGAGTCCAAGAAAACTCCGGATCTCTCCAACTGTTGTTGGTGCTTCCCAATTGGTCACAGTGATAACCTTTGTGGGGTCAACTGCTATTCCTTCTCCGGATATAACGTGTCCGAGGAATCCTACTTCCTTCAACCAAAACTCGCATTTGCTGAACTTGGCATATAACTGATGTTCTCTGAGTTTCTCCAGTACCAATCGCAAATGTTCTTTATGCTCTTCTTCATTCTTCGAGTAAACCAGAATATCATCAATGAACACTACGATGAACTTATCCCAAAACTCCATAAACACTTTGTTCATCTTTATAAAATAGGCAGGTGCGTTAGTCAGACCAAATGACATAACGGTGTACTCATACAGTCCATATCTTGTGGTGAAAGTTGTCTTAGGTATGTCTTGCTCTCGAATCTTCAACTGATGGTACCCTGATCGCAAATCGGTCTTGGAAAACACTTTAGCTCCTTGCAAACGATCAAACAGATCATTGATCATTGGTAGCGGGTACTTGTTCTTGATTGTTACCTCATTCAATCCACGATAATCAACAACCATCCTTAACGATCCATCCTTCTTCTCCACTAGAAGTACTGGTGATCCCCAAGGTGACGAACTTGGGCGAATGTAACCTTTATCCAGTAACTCCTTAATCTGCTTCTTAATCTCCTCCAAATCATTC